>VZQC01012730.1:301748-394912 GCA_009823505.1 Rhizomys pruinosus | reverse complement strand
AAAAAAAAAAAAAAGAAATGGCCTAGCAGTTAAGAGTATGTACTGCTCTAACAGATGACCTGTGTTCAGTTCCCAGAGCCCACAATTGTCTATAACACCTGTTATAGACTATATAGGGAGAATCAGTGTCTCTGACATGCACAGGCATCTGCACTCATGTGCACAAATCCACGCACAGATGTACACACACACATAATTAAAAATGATTTTTTAAAACCTGAACATTGTGATGAAAGCCTATTATTAATTACAGAAATTGAATAGGAGAGGCAGGAAGTTCAGAAGTTTAAAGTCATCCTCAGTTAAATAGCAAATTTGAGCCCAATTAGGAGACTACATGAGACCATGTCTTGACAAGGCCAACAAAAATAACAAACACATATATATTCTGTTTTTCATTGTTTATATATATATATATGTATATAAACATATGGATTATATAAACATATGTATAAACAAAATGAAACATTCACTTAGAAACCTCAAATATTGACTTAGAAAGCTTCTCATTAATGGTAATTATTTAATATGATAATAAATAAGTATACACATACCATTTTTGATGTGGATCTACTTTATCTAGTGGATATCAACACAACAAGCTCAAATAGTTAATTCACAAATTGGAAATATGGTTTTGTTTAGTAAAATCATTGTTGCTTTTAAAAATATAGCTAATTGGCCAAAGATAAGAATTCAATTAAATGCAACAGTGTTTAACAAATTTTCTCTTGTGTAAACACATGCTAATTATTTCAAGCACTTTCCTTGAAAGACTTTACAAAACTTGCAATAGTCTTTGAAGACTGGATGGAATTTATTTCAGGTCAAAATGCAAGAACCAGAAGTTAAGATACTTTCTGTTCAGGAATATACTACATTTCTATATTTGTATTGTCTTTTTATTTATTCTTATTATTTTTCCAAACATTTTCTTTATATTTCCTTTATTATATTTATGTCAATGCACTTCAGACTTTGTTGGTTTTTACACAGTGACTGAGATGATTTCAGTGTATGTCCCCACTGAATATTTAAAGGCTGATCACAGTATGGAGAAGATAGATATAGTAGTACTTATATAAGGTGCTGTCTAGGAGGAGGTGAGGACAGACTGCCATCTACTATCCTGTGAGGGCTACATTCCCCTCACTAGACATAGAAGCAAATAGAATTCCATCTTGGATTTTCAGTCTCAAAACTGAACTAAATAAACTTCCTTCTTTAATAATTACGAAGCCAAGTAAAATAACATGGGTTAATACAGAAGCTTTGAATATTTTTTACCTTTTTTTTTTTTTTGGTGTTTTTGAGACACGGTCTCCCTGCCGCCCCAGCTGTCCTGGAACCCTCTATGTAGACCAGGCTGGCCTTGAACTCACAGAGATCTGCCTGCCTCTGCCTCCCAAGTGTTGGGATTAAAGGTGTGCACCACCATGCCCAGCATTTTTTACATTTTTAACTTCTGTTGACATACAGAAATAGAACTGTGTTTTGTAAAATCATGTTACACAACTGGTGGTTGTCTAAATCTCTTACGGATTGTATTGTTTGCCAATAGACATTATTTTTAAAATAACTCTTCAAATAATGCCTGTTTTGACATATTTCTTAATTTTATTTACTTCCTCTCTATATATCACTAATGTTTTCAATATGTTCAACTAAATCTAATATCAATCCATTTTATTTTTCAAATGCATCTGGGAACCTGTCAAGCACAATTTTTGCTCATTAAAATTCCATCTACCTGTCTGCTGAAATCTTTATGGATTCATTTTATGCCACTTTTATCCATACTTTTACATTTTTCTTATTGTTCAGGATAGTGTCCCCATTTCTTACCTAAATAGGCATGGAAATGTGAGCCATTCTTACCATTTCCCTGAATTTAAATAAAATGTAGCAATTATAATATTGAATGCAAGATACCTCACAGGGGTTTGTTGTTCTTATTTATTTTTTTATATATTTTCTAGAATGGATTTTGAGTGATAAGAAGTACCTTTGGTAAATATTACTTTTCTTTGAATTCAATGAAATTATGGTATAATTATTTCCTTTTATCTCTCAACATTCTTTTTGAAACTAATGTATCATTACTAAATAATCGTTCTCTACTTTTACGGATGTTCTCTAGTTATTCTTTTGGATTTTAGTGAGAGTTTGAGGGGAGAGAAGGTGAAGTATACATATCGATTTGTCATTTTCAAGCAGAAGTCCAAGAACATACTATAAAATGGTAAGAACTCAGAAAAGTACTAAGAAAAGACTCAAAGGGACTGACATGATGGCTCAGCCATTAAGAACACTTGCTGCTAGTGCTGGAGTTTGGTTCTCAGAACCCATATGGGATGCTCATCACTACCTGTAACTCCTGCTCCAGCGGATTTTACACTCTCTGGCCTCTGTGAGCATGAGCACTATACTCACATTCACATCCCTCTCAAACACAAATTCACATAATTAAAATTTTAAATAGAAATCTGGAAAAAAAAAACAAAGAAAAGTAAGGCCTGAGATCATAATGCCAAATGCATGTCTATCAGGTATGGATAGTTCACCGGAAATGACCACACATTCGGAAGACATGGCTAATGATACAACCATTTTTATAATGAATAACATGTGACTAAGGATTTAAATAATTATGAAAATTGGGAGTTTCCCCAGGAATGTAGCAAATTTGCTTTTATAAACATTGGAAAATACAAAACTATAGTGCCTCATGTACCCTATGCTGGATAGCTTTAGTGTCAACTTGACACACCTAGGTTGAGGGAGCCACAACTGGGGAATTGGCTCCATTGGACTGGTCTGTGGTCATGTCTATGGAGTATTGTCTTGACTGTTGAGTGATGTGGGAGGGCCCAGACCACTATGGGTGGTGCCACCCCAGGAAGGTTGTCATGTACAGTATAAGAAAGAAGGCTGGGCATGGGCCAGGGGAACAAGCCAGTAAGCAGTGCTCCTCCATGGCCTGTGCTTCAGCTCCTGCTTCCAAGTTCCTACCCTGAGTTCCTACCTTGGGCTCCCTCAGTGATGAACTGTGACCCAGGAGATATGACCTGAATAAACCCTTTCCTTCCCAAGCTGGTATTGGTCAGAGTATTTTGTCACAGCAATTGAAAAGAAACTATAACACCCTAAGTGGGAGTATATATTAACATTTTCTGAAAGTAGTTTGTACAATGTGTGTTTAAATCAACATTAACATTCTAAAACCCAAGCAGAGAAATTAATCTTAATGATACAAAAGGAGTTTTATACAGTGATATTCAATGCATTATTGTTAATATCAAATACTACTAAAATGCCAAATAGTGTAAATTACATAAATTAGAGGGAACGAGTCAAATATGGGAGACAAGTCAACAAGTTTTATTAATTCTAACAACAAATTGCTGATGATAATATTTAAAATAAACAATTTATACTGTATATGAATAAAATAGAATAATTATACCTGGACTATAAATAAAAGTGGCATTTAATAATTAAGAGATCTTCAATATCTAGTAACTAATTCAGACATTTATTAGGAGCAAATCAAGGACTTCAATTTTATTTGTATTTTATGAGAAACTAAAACTGAAAAAAGTTTCTGCTTAAATAAAGGAGAGAAAGAAAAACTATATAAGTTTCTCAGTCTTCTCTTACAACATTCCACCAACAATCATTTGAAAACTAGCTCAGAGCTATGGCAATTTCATTGCTCTGAGTTCTATATGTGTCATAAAGCTGTCTGCTATGGAATTTTTAGGTCTATTTTCATTCCCAGATAAGAACTGAAAGACAAACTCCTGTTAAGCAGCATTTTGGCTGTGCTCACCGTCTTCAGAGCAATCTGAAATGGTCTGGGCCTTCCAGAGCACAGAGCACAGAGCTGATGAATTGTTTTGTTTAAACATTTGCTTTTCCCATCACAAAGCACCTTGGTATTCTGACTCTGTGATTTTTATGGTCTGACCTTGGCAACTGCATCTCGATCTGAATTCATAAAAATGGCAAAGCTTCCAGGGTGGACACTGTCTTCTAAATCAAAGCTCTGTTATTTACCTCCATTTTAAAGAAAGTTGTGCTTACTTTATTTTAGTTCCTAACAGATACCTTTATTGACTATGAAGACATGAACCCTTAGGAGGACTGTTCTACTAGGATGCACATTTCTGCAAATCTCATAAGGGATACTTCCCATCAGTGAACTCCATAATTTCAAAAACAGAGTAAATATTAAATATTTTTAGAAAAAGTTAAGAAATATCTTATTGATACATAGATCAAGCTGTTTGATATAAATTTTCTCTTTTAGATAGGTTTCAACAAGGGAACTAATTAAACGTAATATACATTTGATTAATGGACTGCCGTTTTATTTTTTTAACATAAAAATTTTTGTGAAAGATACTTAAATTATAATGCGCTATTACATTATTGATAATATCATTATTTATATTTATTCCAAGTGATTTAATAGATTATTATCATAATATATTTATTTGAAAGCTTTTATTGTTTTTTAACTTCTGAAACTATTTATCTTCACTTTACAGTATCCTTCCATCTATTCAATTATGTGTAGAATAATGCCTATAGTTGTCAAAGTATGGCTTACAAGGGTAGTTTTAATAGAAGTGAGGAACTGTTGTACATATTTTTAAGATTAAATTTAAAATAGCTGGTACTCACTTGCTAAAATTTATATACACTTATGGATCCACAGTTATCTCCATTGTACATTATAAAATATTAAGAGCAACACAAATGCATAATTACCATTTGAAACTTCTGATGATACATCTACTTTTACTCTAGTAGCAATGAATCTTCATTGAATAATTTCATTAAATTTTCCCTTAAAGAAATTGAGTTTACTTACTATTTTCTATATATTATTTTTTAATATATCAGTTATTGCACTAACAACAAAAGCAGCCCCCAATAGCAATGACGAGACTAGTTACTTCTGCTAATTCAGAAGCCAGCACCTTAAAGCATTTTCATCATAATAAACTAACTCTTTCTCTCTCTCTCTCTTTCTCTCTCTCTCTCTCTCTCTCTCTCTCTCTCTCTCTCTCTCCCCACACACACACACACACACACATTTATCTAAAGAAACAAATTGCAACAGAAACACTCAGAGATGTTGTTAAAGCATTTCTGAACTAACTATGCTTCTCTAGGATACTGGAGTTACTTCTTGTGCTGCCTAAGTTTGAACTGGCTATAAATGCACACATTTTCTCATAAATTGAGCTGTGTCAGATAAGAAAACCACATGAGGTTCTGTTGAGTGTTGACAACCATCCAACATGGCAAGGAACATCAGAAGAAAGAGGGTAACAGCTATCCAATGACATAAGAAGAGGAAAAGCAGTTAACTGCCCAGAGCAAGCAAGGAAGAGATGGGTCCAGGAACATTTTCAGATCCCACAAAATTGTACATGAAAATAGACTTTCCACGCTGTTGGTCCAGGATTTAAAGCCAAGCTATTAAGTATTCCAGCAGGGAACTAGTGCATTCAGCCTCTTCTCTCTCTTCACATTTCCATCACTGTGAAGCTCAAAACCAATACTGAAAGGAGAGAAAGGCAGGCAAGGAGAAGCTCAAAACAATGGAATGAGATTGCATAACCATACCATAGACTCACGCTGCAGAAAGTAGGAAGAAGTCACAATGGCAACTCAGTTTTACAATTTGACGGCTGTGAATGGGACTGGGATATTTTAATTTCTCCATTGAAGCTTATTTATTAGAGAATAGCATTGTCTAAAAGTGGGCAGAAAATACCCTAGTCAAACCCTCCACTGTGTTATTCATAATTTAAACTGAAACTTGAGGTGCCTAATAGCTTAAGAAACAAAACCAGCCTTCGTGCTCTTACTGAGAGGAAGGAGAGCTAGCACAGGCACAGCCCAAGCAGTGAGGTCAGGACCTGTGGTAATGTTGGGCATTCTTCCAGCATGCCTCCCACTCTCTTTCAGCTGTTTTCACAAGCCAAGGGTACACAGGGTTTAAAACCTAAAAAGTGCTGGGAATAGAACAAAACAAAGCAACTTAACTGGGCTTTTTATTAGCTATAGTTGAAAACATCTATGTGATCAGGTCAAGACAACAAGCAGCCTGTTCTCAGCAAATGGAACAGGAGAGATGTGTGTGACGGTTTTATTTTCAGTGACATTTTGCATTTGAGACCTTAACTGAACACCATACATGCTGGGCTGGAGAAATGGCTCAGCGGTTAAGAACTCTGGCTGTTCTTGCAGAGGACCAGGGTTTGGTTACAAGCACCTAAATGGTGGTTAGAAAACATCCATAACTCCAGTTTCAGGGATCTACCACCCATTTCTGGCCTCCACCAACAGTGAACACATTTGGCGCACTTACATACATGCAGGCAAAATATGCATGTATGTAAGTGCACCAAATGTGTAAAATAAAAAAAATATTTTTTGAAAAAGAAAACTGTGGCATGCTCTGCTGTACACTCCGAATGCACTCGTTCCATCTGAAAACACCACCGTATAGTGTCTTTGATTCTGCACTTAAAAATTATGCTTCTAGTTTATTTGGGTGACTCATAGCACGGCAGCTTTAAAATGCACACTCTGCACAGTTTTTGAATTCTGTATTTCTGGTTTGTTCTTGCAGTTCTCAAAGCTTTCAACAAGCCAGATTCCTGATTCCCTGGAACAGGAGAGATGCCCTAAAGATTACAGCAAGATTGTGTCAAAAGTGTAACACCACAACATTAGCATTCCTAACGAAGTGGATTATAGCCATCAGCATATGCATGCAAATATCAAATTATTACAACTACAAAAAGCAGTTTTCACCTAATCTTACAGGGCTACAAATATGTCTTTAAATAAAATGACAAAACTAAGGTTTACCACTTAAATTCACATGTCATCTTGAGTTTCTCTTGGGAAAGAGAAAAATCACCCTCCAGTAAACCAAAAAGGGAGGAAAGACAGTATCCACACTCTGCTGACTTAGCTTGCAGTCATTTCAGTTTATCTGTTACCTACTACCAAGTGAAAATAGATGACATTCCTTAGAAAATAGCAGTATGTCTAAGGCCTTCTCAAAATTTAGGTTGTTCTCAAAACAATTAGACTGGTCAAAGAATGGTAGTACTGTGACTAAGCTTTTGTTACTTATCCATAAGAAAGGGAACTTTAAATTTTTTTTATTAATTTTATTTATTTATGTATGTGTATGAATGTACTGTCTGCATGCAAGTCTGTGCACCCGTGTCGTGCAATGCCGCGGAGGTCAGAAGAGGGTGTCGGATTCCCCTGGAACTGGAGTTCTCCTGGAATTGGAGTTTCAGACGGCTCTCGTCCGCCATGTGGGTGCTGGGGATCGAACCCGGGTCCTCTGCAAGAGCGTCGGCGCTCCCAACCGCTAGGCCATCTCTCCAGCCCCAAGAAAGGGAATTTTAATGCCAAAAGAAAAGTAGAAGAGGTAAAAGACAGAAACGACAAATGCCCAGTTGAGTAAAGGTCCTTATAGCCTGGGTGTATCACTGAGTAATTAAAGATTCAAAATTCTTAAGCTAACTTAAGAAAAGGACATTAGTATGCCCAGTTTTTCTGGCCTTTTACTTGGCTACTCTCTAAATAAAAGCCACTAGTGCCTTTTAAAAATCCATCTAATAAAATTACGTACAATTTCCAAATATTTATAAATTAAATTTTTCCAAATACTTTGAGATCAAAACTATAATTAAGATTATATTATGCTAGAATTTATATTTTAAGTAATTTTATTTATAGATTGAATTAATTTCATAGTCAATTGTCCTTAATCCCTAAGTGGGCTCATATTGAAGAGCATAAATAAAATATTGTCACTTTGATTTATTGTCACTGAAAATGATAAAAATGTTTATCAAAAACATATGTATACTTGTATTATCATATAGGCATACATATAATAAACACCACTTAAAGTTCAATAAGAAAATGTTCTTTGAAAAAATATCCCTGAACAGGTTTACATTAAATGTCGAATTCTTTGAAGGTCCTAATTTGTCTTCACCATTTTCCCATGAAAAGATATTGAAAACTAAGGAAGGAAACAAAGCTATGAAAGCAATGACAGTAAGGATGAATACTCAGGCCTGACTTTAGTGGGATTTTCCAGTAATTAAGGTTATTTGGAGTCATTTTAAGTGGATTGCTTAAGAAAGAGGAAATAAATTTTGACTACCAACTCTTAATGCATCTTCTTACCTCAGAGACATGGTACTATCATTGAGTATAGGAAAAGAAAATCATTGTCTTAATGAGTAGAAACAGAGTTCCAAGCAATTAAAAGAAATTTTGCATTGTCCTCCATTACTAAAACTAGGACTAGACATCAAATCAAACAGCAGCACCAGCCAAAGAATTGGAATGAAAATAACAATTAAAGCCCAGAAAGAAGTAACATGAGAGGAGTCCATACTCTCTAGCCTATAATTTCATAAATGGTTCAATTATCCAAAATGAATCCTATCACAAGGCTATAAGGAGGAGATGAAGTAGAGTCCCGCAAGAGTCATTGGATCAATGACTAAATAGCAGAGACTTTTACTATTAGATCTGGCACAGGGATTGTAATGGCCTCAGGTAATAATGAGAAAAAGTAACACTAATGTATTTGATGTTTGGCAACTATGATTATTTCCATTCTATTGTTATAACATAGCCAACATGCCAATTATGATATAAAACAAGAGGAATGGTGAATATGGGTTATAGGAATTATTAACACTATGAAATAAAGATTAAATTCAGAAATCAGATGAAAGATTATTTATACATGCATAAGATAATAATATTTGTGAATCCATGCTAGTATATTTTAAATTTTGAATTAAAAATTTTCATAGATTTTAATGTCATAGAATTTATGCTTTCTCAAGGTTTGTAGCTCAGAATTCTAACATTATTGCTTTTCATCTGTTAACAAACAGATAATGTATACACTTAGTAAGTGCCACCTACATCATCTACTATGCTAAATTGAGACAATAAATGCTAATGAACAATAATAATAAGACTATACTAAATTTGCTTCATTCCAATGCTAAACTCTTGCTATAACATTAGAAAATACATTATATAACTTATATAATGAGGTCTAATCATGTTTTTAGTTAAAGATATAGCTGTATTACAATTAGAAAATGCACATAAAAGCAATGACTAAATGTACTAGAATTAAGACAAATATAAAGACCAAAATAATGAAAGAATTAAATCTTTTAAAAATAGAAAAATAAATTGAACATAATAATCAATAGAGATTGACATTTTAAGACAGTGAGAAAGTACTAGTTAATAATTATTAGGTATGTATTACCAGAAAGAAAATAAAAAAAAATTCATGTCAATTATACTTAAATGTCAAAAAAATAGCAGTATTAAAAAAGGAAAGGTAATATAAGCAAGTATGTGTTGAAATTTAGTTAATAAAAGCCCTGGGTAAGATTATAAGTAGAAGGAAGTTCAGTAAGATTGCTCAGCAGAGTAAGTCACTATTCAGTTCTGGAGACCTGAGCTTCATCCCAAGAACTCAAGTAAAAGTGGTAAAGAATTTACGCCAACAAATTGTCCTTTAATCTCTACACATGCGCCATGGCACATGTACACCCACCCTTCCACATCATGCACACACACACACACACACACACACCACACACACGCACACACACACACAATTTTTGAAAAAATATTAAATAATGAAATACAATACAAACCAATATCAATTCAAAATAAATTAGTGTTACAATAGTATTGAAGGCAAGCTAAAGTAAAGCTGTTACATTCCTGTAGAAAGAATGCAATCAACTTCTAGGCAGAGGCATCTCATTGTCTCCTCCCTTAACAGTTAATCCATCTGGGCAGGTCAATGTCCAAGGTACCACCCCTCAGCCAGGCAGGGTCACCTTAAACTATTTTAAAGAGGTAGGAAAAACAATTATCCCTTTATTGAGAATGCATTCTTCCTCCCCAGAGTTCCAGCCCTCTAGTGTAGTCCCTAGGAGCTGCCATTAGATTCCATTGGATCTACCAGCCTTTCTTAGTCCAAACTCAAAAAGGTGTAACTTTCCCTTTTTCTTCTCTTCTTTTTCTTTTGGGTACTGGCCAGAGCCAAAGTCCACCTTTTCTGGTACTGTGGGCTTCCTTATATTTTCTCTAAAGATCCCCTTCCTGCCTCCATGTGGGTGCTTATCCAGCATGTAGTTGACCTCCATGGTTAATGCAAACAGCATGGCTCTCCTCCCTCATAAGATCACACCTAGGAGTCCATAATAAACTTTTCTCTAAAACATACCTTCTGTGGTTCATGAATTTCATTCTTAGAATTTGCAAGAGAAGAACTCAAAGCCACTGGCTTAGAGTGACTGGTGGCTCCACAGCTTTCATGGCAATAGCTCCCAAAGTTGAGAAAGGTTCTGTCATTAAGACACTCCAATATTCTCATATCATGAAGATGAACTATTTCAAATTCTAAGACTGGAAATAATAATACTTCACACTCCACCAAAAATCTTTAAAATTAAGGAAATGAAATCTGGAGCTAGAGAGATGTCTTAGCAGTTAAGAACACTTGCTGTTCTTATGGAAGACTGTGGTTCAATTCCCAGCATCTGCATGGTGGCTAACAAATAAGGTTCCAGGGGATCTGATACCCTCTCCTGGCCTCTGCAGGCATTACACACCAGTGGTGCTCTTACACACATGTAGGCAAAACATTCATACACACAAAATAAAAATAAATTTAAGAAAGAAAATTAAAACTATAAGATGTCAATTGGAAAATTCAAATTAATTTTGTTTATTATATGATTAGACACCAAAAATAAAAAATAAACTATTAAGTATTTGAACATCATCTTTATTTATCAAATTCCATACAACATAACAAGACACATTTACTTCACCACACCAAATTAAATTTTTAAAAAGCCATCAGGATAAAACAATGTGATTTCTTTGTGAAACAGAGAAAATTACTATTGCTGACCAGAAAGTAACCATTGTGATCCTAGAAAATAATTATAAATTGTGTATAAATCATTTAGTGATACTTGAGACATGTGCCCTATAACTCTTGAAAATAAGTTTACTAAGAAAGAAAACTGTTCTGAATCTCTGGTATTGCATTACCCAGCTTTGCACTATTATATAACTGGTTGGACTACTTAGCAGATATCCTCTTCAGTTAGTTGATGAGGAAAATATGATAAACACAGATAGGAAGTTTATGTGGTCTTAGTGTAAATGTGGTATTACCTCTGAGCACATGGCATTGGCCAGAAAGTAGTCATGTGACCTCTCTAACTACAAATGAGACTAAATCATAGGGCAAGATATATGCCCAGAAGCAAGCAATCAAACAGATCTTAGTTATCACATAAGAAAACCTGGCACCTCATCTTTCCAAATTGTGATAGTGAAGTGCAAATGTAAATAGATAAGGGGAAAAAAAGTAGTTAGGGAAGGAGACCCCAAACAAAAATATTATTTTGTCCATTTGTACTAGAGTAAGCTACAACAGCTATTTTTCTTCATGATGTGAAATACTATGCTTTATGTAACAGTAAGTGGCTCAGGAAATTTTGCCATGTTTATTTTTCAATTAAAAAAATATTCACTGTGAGTGTGTGCATGTATGTATGCATCACATCATGCATATGTTGGGGTTCTCATGCCATGGCATACACTTGGTCAGAGACAACTTTGAGTGGTTGGTTCTCTCCTTCTACATTTGTGTGGACTTGGGGTATCAAACTCAAATCACCATGCATGCAAGGCAAATGCCTTTACCACTAACCCATCTTGATAGCCCCATCATGCCCAGTTTCAAAACCTATCCCATATGTTTTAATTTAGAATAATTTGTGTATTTTCTTGGCAATTTATATCTGTATGCAAGAGTGTTATCTTATACATGCCACTCCTAATGTTCATATGTGGACATTTAGTGAATAGCTATATTCACTAAATGAAAGTAATATTGAAAGTAATATTGATATATCACAATTAACTAAATTTCAGAAGCTTTCCAAATAGCTTTCCAATGAATGTCCCTTCTCCTTTTCTGGATTTTAATCAAGTATACGAAAATACATTTAGATTTCCTTTAGTCTGTCACAGTTTCTGTCTTTCCTTGATTTTCATAACATTGACAGTTTTGAAGATTACCAATCCTGTCTTTTCTGCAGAATGGCTATCAGTATGTGATTCTATGATACTGTTCTCATGATCACACTAAGGTTTTGGACTTTGGGAAGAATACCTAAAAGCTGAAATGGCCTTCTTATCACAGTCTGTAAGAAGGGCATGATTCCCAGTGGCATAGCCTTGATTACTTAAGGTACTATTTTTCCCTTTACTATATTGTTATACATAAAAGCTACAAAGTCTCACCGCATTTTAAGTATGAATGTGTGTGTACACATGCATGTTATGTGTGCATGTTATGACATGGAAGGGGAGGTGGTATATCTACCACCCACTGGAGGGAGGAATGTCTACACAGAATATTTCAAGCTCATCTAAGGAAAATGTTCCTCTTCTCCTTCTTCTATTCAACTATTAATTCTTGTTATTTGGTACCTACTGCCGTGTGGTTAGTTTAAACTGTGGATTTTAATGTAATATCCCCAGACCTTGCTATGAATTTATTGTTTGATCTTATCAATTTCGGCCCTCTCAATACTTCTATCAGTTTCCAATATACTTTAAATTGACAGCCTAGACCTTCTATAGCCATGCTTTATTCTTCTGAAAACAATCCTAAAAATCCATAATTTTCCTGATGCGTAACTGATTTATTTTATTGAAAAATGACATCTGGAAATCAAGATCTCTGTTCAAGCCTGTCTTCATTTATAGCTACAACTAATGACAGCTAATTCTTGATGCTTATATTGACAGATAATTCACTATTTTGAACTGATTCTGTGTTTATACATTGCTAAGGGTTGAGGCTTAGTGTTCTCACAATATGATGACAGTTCTTTTGATAGTAAAATTTAAATTATTTTTGTTGTTTTTATTTTGAGGTTTTTATGCCTTTTAATTTTAATTTTTAAATTAATTTGTTCTTTGACAATTCTATCATTTATAAAATACATTCTATGTTTATTTTAGAAAAGATCTTACTATGAAGTACAGGCTTTTAACTCACACTGGTCTTGAATTCATGATCCTTCTGCCTCAGCATCCAGGTCAGACTACAATATGCCACCATGCCTACTTCCCACTTGGTATCATTTTATTCAGTTTAAACGTGAATATTTTAAAACCTCACCCTTTTTGTAAATTGTATATTTTATTGTCATCTGAAATGTTTCTAGCCAGATGTTAAAGAAATGTTGCAATGGCTAGTAAGCTATACAATGGCATAATTTCCACTGTTAAATTGGCAAAAGAGGAGCGATATTTGACCTTCTCTAATAACAAGACAAAATTAAGCCATACTGCATGTGGCTTTAGTGCAGATGATATAAAGTTGAGATCATTTTGAAAATCATAGAGAAATATGAAGGTTCTTAAAAAGTCATGATGATTAAAATATCCATTTAATGCTTTGTTTTTGGAAACATTCCATCCTATTTCCTACACCCTTTTATTGAAATCTCTAAGAAAAAAATATTATGCAATATAATCTTAATTAGTAAAGAAAGAAATGGAATCAATACTGCCCTAACTTTTCATTTTCTATTCCTACGGAGGTTTCGATTTTTATAGTCCCATTTTCACAGGTAAAGTAGGAATAAAACAGTAACTATCCATAACAAATTTTGAAAAATAACATGATTTCCTACCTATCTAGAAAGAAAACCCTTTAGAGCCATGCTTACGAATTTTTTTCTCTATTATTTGTAGCATTCTCTTGGAGACTAGGAAATCATTTTTATTGTATCACTACCTTTGTCTTTTTCTATTTGGCAGTATTGATTTGCCTTTATTCCATTTATTCCTGAGCACAGAACTGCACAAGAACTGATTGTTTAATTTGTTATTTGTCAAGAACATTTCAGTAAGGTTTAGGGAATAGCATTTGCTAACTTAGTTTCAACTGTGTTTTACCTTTAAATCCCCATCCTGTCCTCTGTGAGTTAAATTTATACAATAACAGAGATCACTTTTTTACAGATGTATTTCTTAGCAAAATCCGACCAGTGTATGCAAATTCTCATAAAACCTGAGAGGCTTTAAGCTAATCATGAGTTGGAATGATTTTGTTTGCAGGATAAAAGGATAAAAGGAAGGTGTTAGGTAATTGGGAAAATATGAGAATGAAAGAAAAATTTTGTCTATTATAAAACATAGCTTGAGGTAATTTATTGCGGAGCTTTAAAAGTATGTTTTCTTAAATAGACGCAGATAAATGCTTTTGCAAAGAATTTGTTCTTTATTTACTACTGTCACTAAAGTTGTAAACAAATAGTGGGAAGTCAAACATCCTTGTAAAAAAGCATATATGGGCATACGGACAGCAGAAAAGGTGCTATGAAGAAAACATAAATGTCAGGGAACGAAGAAAGACAGAGAAAAACCTATTCAAAGAACTGACCAAAAGTAAACTTCTGCATCGAAAAGGTTATAAAAGGGCTGGAGAGATAGCCTAGTGGTTAAGAGCACCGACTGCTCTTGCAGAAGACCCAGGTTCGATCCCCAGCACCCACATGGCGGCCGAGAACCGTCTGTAACTCCAATTCCAGGAGAACTCCAGTTCCAGGGGAATCCGAAATCCTCTTCTGACCTCCGCGGCATTTCACGACACGGGTGCACAAACCTACATGCAGACAGTACATTCATACACATACAAAAATAAATAAAATTTAAAAAAATTATTAAAAAAAAAAGAAAAGGTTATAAAAGACTGAGAAAAAGATACAAGTCAGAACTTAAAATGTACAACAGAATCCATGAGCTCTGGTGGGGGGGGCGGGGAGAGTGAGTCTAAATTTGATTAGGAAATGTATGAAATGCACTCAATAAAAATTAACTTAAAAGAAATGAAGGAAAAGTGTGACCATCATTCATAAGAAAATAAATAAATAAATAAATAATAAATAGGGCTTGTTCTCTAGCCTTACTAAGTTTATAAGGCAAATTAAAAGACAAAGTAGGCCAAACTATATACATACTAAAAGAAAGATACCAAAAATTTAGTAAATACAGTTCTCTTTTTTTTTTTTTTTTCCTTTCTTTTTTAGTAAATGGAAATGCAGTTCTTAACATAAGAATTCAGGCTGATTTACTTTGTAGTTTTCCATATGTGTAGTGAAGCAATCCCCCATGGGCCAGGAGGGTTCCTATACGCTCTTGCTGAGCATACAAAAAATGTACACGACTGACCCCTCTTTACCTGTCTATTTTCCAGAGCTTTGTTGGCCCCAAGTAAACACAGTATCTCTCCCCAAAGAGCAACTTGCATCCACTTATTATAGAAGCTGTGACTCTCCCAAGCTTAGGCTCCCTCTCCTGTGATATGATCCATGTGTGTTTAGGTTTCCCTTCTGGGTCCTCCATAACTTGTGTGCAGTTATCAGATAAAATATAAGGTAAATGTGCATTTCAGATAAGCAATGAATATTTAGTGTAAATGTGGTTCCAATAATGCTTCCTTGTACATATAAATAATGAAGAAATGTTTAGCTAAACTTCAAATTTAACTGGGTTCCCTGTATTTTTTTATGAACCTTATTTGCCGATATGTAAATTATGGAATTCAAGAAACAAACAGGAAGTTTGGTCTACTGCTGTTGCAGTAGATTAATGTCAGTGACTATTTTTCTAACCTAACATCAATTAAACACAGGCAAAACAACAGCATTTCTTCATTATTTATATGTAGTCTTAGCTCAGTACGTAGTAGTGGGTGCTAATATGTTTTCACACCATCATTGACCAGGAAGAACTCAAAGCTCACCCAAAGTTACCCACCACAGCCAGGTGTGCCTCTTCTTGCTTCAAAGATCCATAATGACCTCAAAATGGTACAACCATCTGGGTCCTATAATAATATTCAAACCATAACAGTAACCTCAGAAAATAATTAGTATAACATAAACTTGTAATGAGTATTTGCTGCAAATGGAATAGAAGAAATAGAAGATTTCTTTCAAAGAAATTGTTTGATGGCACCAATGTATTATTATGTAGTGCTATGTTGGACAATATCACAAGTAATAAAAGATTAGAGTCCTAATATTTTGTTTTATTATTATATTTCCCAAAAGCCTTTTCCTAGATGATTTACTTTGCTTAAGAGCTAAAGATAGCCTTTCTATCTTCAAGAGTTACTTTTACTAATTTAAGCACAGACATAGTTTCTACAGAAATGGAGTTTAAGTTGTTTACTGGAGCAATTATTGGAAAGTCAGGAAGAAGTCTAACAAATGGATATAAGCAATGAAATATAGACATACATGGGCCATGAATTCAGTTGTGATCCCTTAAAATCCACATGTGGAAGCTGTAATGCCCAATGTGACAGTATTTAGAAAGTCTTCAGAAGATGATTAAGGTTAAAATGAGTCATAGAGGTGGTGTCCTAATCCTACAAAACCAGTGACTATAAAAAGACATCCTGCTCTCTGTTACATAAGGAAAGGCTATATGAGGTCTTACTTGAAAAAAAAATAGCCATGAAAAGCTTTCAGCAGAAATCAAGCTGAAGAGAACCTTGGCTTTGGATTTCCAGCCCACAGAACTGTAAGAAAATAATCATGTGGTAAAGCAAGAAGTTTATTGTTGTAGCCAACAGATGAATATAGTAAGCACCGTTATTATCACAGATGTTCTTGAAGATTGGCTATAACATAGAGATATTCATAATCAAGGTAAAATTATCACATAATTTCTGTCATGGTATGGGGATTCTCATTTTAGCTAATGATTTTAGAGGCATTAGTACATACTACTGGTAAATACATGACAGAGAAGTTTGCATGATGGTAATCAAGTTAGCAGACAAAAAGGAATGCTGGTACTCAGCTCACTTTCTCATTTTATTCCCAGCCCATGAGAGGGTGGCACCTATGTTTTAGGTGAGTATTCCTTCCTCAGTTGACCCTTCATGGATTAACTCCCACTGGCATGCCTCACTCATCTCCTAGGGGAAGCTAAACCAGATCAGGCTGAGAGGAAAATGAATTTTCACAGTAATTCACTGTAACTCTAAGACAGAGGAAAGCCCTCACCAGCCTGAGACTTTTAAGCTACTGATAGAAATAATTTACTCACCTTTAGCTACATTCTGTCCTAATTAGGAACATGATAGTGATCATGAGAAAAATAATGATTTTTGGTACAAAAATCGTCATTTGGTACAAAACATCTCCATGATAGTGATCATGAGACAAATAATGATTCTGTAATACTTGAAAAATGACTTCTTTTCACCTAATTTGAGATTACTGTCACATTTATTATTTATTCTGAGTGTGTGTGTGTGCATGCATGTGTGTGTGTATGTGTGCGCGCATGTGTGTGTCACAGTCAGAGAATGACTAGCAAGAGTTGGTTCACCCCTTCCACCACTTGGGTCCAGGGGATCACTCTCAGGTCTTTAGAGCTTTGAGCAAGTGCCATTACATGCTGAACCATCTTGCTGGTTCACATTTAAGATTTTTGAAGTTCAATAGCAAGATACCTGCAACTTACAAGAAAAGTTTACTTTTACTTGTTAGACTGGCACTTAAATTGCTGGACAAAAAGAGCATTCAAGTTATTTGAAATTATGTTATTTTTGTATTGAGACTCTAATTCAAGGCCTCATGCAAGCTAGGCATCTACTCTGCCATGGCTACATCCTCACCCCTTACTTTGTCTTAATATAAAATATTTTGTAGTATTATAAAATATATTTAATTTATTTAAAAGAAATTTTGAATACAACTGACTCTTTGGTTGAAAATTAGAATCTGCAAAACCTACACATATTGAAGTGTGGCAGTCACCATTGTTCATCATTTATTTTGGATGGTCTTGGCTTTGAATATTTTAAGGCAAAGTTTCATTCTGCAGTCTAGTCTAGCCTGAAACTCACTATTTGGTGCAAGCTGGTCATAAACTGGCAGCAATTCTCCTATTACAGCCTCCTGAGTGCTTGAATTATAGGCATGTGCCATCACAGCCAGCTCATTATTTCTTTTAAGAAAATTCTAAATTCTAGGGCTGGAGAGATGCCTCAGTGGTTAAGAGTACAGACTGTTCTTGTAGAGGCCAAAGTTCAATTTGCAGTACCAAAGTGAGGCAGCTCACAACTTCTTGTTATATAAGCTCCAGGGGAATCTTGCTTCTGGTCTCTATGGGCACCTGAATTCATGTGCACATACCCACACACAGACACACAAAGACACATCATGAAAAATAATAAAAGTAAATATTAAAAATATTCCAAATTTTCAAAGGAAACCTTTGTGGCACATATTCTCTCTGCCTAGTTATTTAAATCTTTAAATGTAACAGCGTTAAATGATTTTGACCTTATATGCTTATTCATATGAATATAAATTTTATTTCAATAAGTCAAATATTGTATGCTTTGTGTAGTTTTGGTTGCTAAGAACAAAATTAACTTGGATCCACAAATTTATAACAGCAATAATGATGATGATGATGATGATGATGATGATGATTAACGGACATTGAGAAAGCATCAGTAATAGGAGTCATTGAAATAGTGATTTTAAATGTCTGGAAGAAAGCTAACTACTTCTTGAAAGTAGAATTAACAAGTACATATATGTGCACACACACACACACACACAAATACATACATTTATATATGGACATATAAAACTAATGACTTTAAGTAACACTGTAGAAAAAATACTACTACCTTTCCTATATGTTACTGGTAAATGCTGAGATAAAATAGATTAAAACAAACATAGAAGCATGCTATAGAGTTTGATAAACAGGTGGAATGTCCTCTGAGACAAAACAGGATAAAGATAATACAAAGTTTATTTTTCTTGCAAAATTACATTTCCCATTTTAAACATGTACTTATAAAAGCCAATATTCATATAAAATGACTGAAAAATCAAAAAATGACTTAAATATGGTGAATTAATGAGAATATTAATTTGCAATTTGTACCAAGTATTCAATGTTTAATATTTGAATGAATGTCTAAAATAGCAACAGGGCTGCAAAGAGCCCTGAGCTTGAAAGGAAGCAAACATATTTGTCAACAGGAATTTTACCAATGGGGCCCAGAAGCTCAGCATTGTGAAATGTGACAAGAGCAATGGGCTGAAGAAATAGGCCACCATGGAAACAGACTTTCTAAGTGAAATACAGTTTGCAAAGGATCCAAAAATAATAATAAATTCTCTATGGGAAATTAATATTTTATTCATCAACAGATAAAGCTGCCTATCCTGAAGGAAATGAATCTTCTCAACCCTGACATATTGTGAAATATGTTAATGATTATCCACATAATAGACAACATCTGTAAGGTCTACAACCCATATAAATATCCCACTACAATGTCAATTTATCTTATTAAAAAAATGACCAATTTAACAAACACAAAAGAGGATGTAGAAGAACATGCAATTTTTCTGAACTACAAATTAAATTATAGATCCATCAAAATTCCAAGAACTCAGTTTGATTTATTAATTTCTTAGAGTTATTAGCAATTTTCAAATAAAATAATTGTAGTTCTTTCACTACAGGCAAAAAAAAATCTGCTTAAAGAGTCTACCTTAAACATTTTGAGCTGTCTCACAATGTCCTTTGATTAAAAGGACTATACCTAGGATACAATTACGTTGTTCAATTTTTAAACAGGATAAATCATTGTAAAATATGGTGAGATATGTTTCTACTATTGGCTATTGTTTTATTCTTCAATTTTTATTAAGTACAGAAGATAACTTTAGCTGACATTGTTATTATTAAAGTATACATTTAAACTACAATTGCAGCTTATATATCTTATTAGAATATTAGCATGAAGTCCATATTAGATATTTTTTAAATGTGCTTAAGCAAAACCAAATATTAACTTTCTCCATGATAATAGTATATTAAAAGCAGAAATCAATGAAAATAACAAAAACAATAGAAACAACAGAAACAAAGAAAAATTACAAAGAATCAATGAATCTGAGACATGGTTCTCTGAAAAGATAAACAAGATAGACAGAACCTTACCTAGCCCAGTTAACCAAAGGAAAGAAAGCAAATTCAAATCAATAAAATCAGAAACAAAAGGGGAAACATCACAAGAGACACTAAAGATTCAGAATATTATAAGGGAATACTTTAAAAATCTATAATGAAAGATGACATCATGAGCTTTGCAGGTAAATGGATGGAACTAGAAGAGATCATGCTGAGTGAAGTTACAGTCCCAGAAAATCAAACGACGAATGGTATCCCTCATCTGTGGATGCTAGTGCCAATTACCTAATTGTATGGCAAACTGAGCAATGTTAATGTGATCTGAAAACAACTGTGCTCTTATATTGTGAATCCCTTAAAAAATAAATTCATAAATATGTTACTGCAAAAAAAGGAAATAAAGACAAACGTTAAAATCCAAGGCCTCAAAAAAAAATCAACAAATCTTCAAATCCATTAGCTACATTATCAATGTAAATTAAGCAAGTACCTTGGAATAACAATAAAATTCTCAAAGGTCTAGAAAAAGACTCATGAGAAATAGTGTAATAGTTTAAATAAAGTCATAGGGGTGTTATCAAACTAAAATTATACCTAAAATACAAAAATAAATACAAATCATGATTTTACAGTTACTGTCCTTTTAAAAAAATATATGGAGAACATGCCTGTTTTAAAAAAAAAAAATCTATACTCTGTCAAATTTGAAAATCTAAAAGAAATGCACCATCACACTTTTTACAGAACCTTCAAGTTACTCGAAAGTAAAAATGTTCTGTTCATATACACTTGATGAATAATTTTGAATTAGGAATGTCATCCTTAGTGGGAATTCCTCAGGAAACCTAGAGGAAAACTTTCTCTCCAAAGTCACCAAACACTAAATCCTTTCTCAGCCACCACATTAGAGGAACAAAGGCAGAGAATGTCACCTGGTCCAGGAAGAATGTTTTTGTTAGATTGTACCAGGTTGGGTGAGTTGTCAGAGTAAGATAAATGGGGCTGAGCTGCACCATTAACCTGTGACATTTTTGACAGTGCAAGACTATGTGCTGTGAGAAAGTTGACTTTTTCAGTTGCTATCTTTCAACCTATAACAGAAATAAGAAAAAAATTGGTGAAATGCTCTAATAAAAGACAAACAAATAATAAAAGTGAATCTTGAATAATAAATTCTTTCCAACTATGTGCAAATATGCATCTACAAGTCAGGGAACTTTAATATGGCATATCATATAAACTGGGTCTATTTTGAAGAGGCAAACATCAAAATATTTCTAACTTTAACATAGACTTTTATTAACAACAAAAAAGTCTTTCTTCATTTGCACTGTGACGTGTTCTTCTATATATAATGGTTAAGAGTAACTCAGCCCTTCTATGACATTAGCTAACAATTTTTTCAAATGTTCTTTGTTTATAAATGAATCACATAAACCTTTATATTTATTAATTTCTAATTTTTACATTAGTGTTTTGCCTGCATGTATATAAGCAAGTGCACCAGTGTGATGCCATGTCCTGCAAGCCAGAAAAGGTCCCAATTCAGGTCCTCTGGAAGAACAGCTAGTGCCTCTCAACCAATGACCCATCTCTCCAGCACCAACAGAAAACTTTTAAAACAAAACAGATTCACTTTAAAGACATTAAAAGTCTTAAGTCAACATTGTTGAACCCTTTAATATCTAGAACTTCAAGGTTGAAACAAACATTGCAATATGTTATAATAAAAATAATAAAAACATTAAATCTATACAATATTTAATGCTGCAAATTCTAAAAAATTCTAGAATTTTTGAGCTTTATTTTATGATAGCAAATTCAGAAATGCATGTATCTCGCTGTATACATATATACAAAAATATGATCAATTTCCAAAATCATCGACAAGGAAAAATGTAAATATAGAAATAACAATTAAAAATAATGGAAAAATTAAAATAATGATGAAACTATTGGCTACTTAGCCCTATTATGTCAAGGTGTCTTCTGTTTTATATATACTTACTTAAAGTTTAGTAACCACCACATGCCATAGGTTCAATGTTTTGCCAACACACTGATTATATAGTATAATATATACATAGATATATAAATATATAATAAAAGATGAAGTGTCAGTGTTTAGGGATTGCATTTTTCTGCTCAATGTGAAATCTAACAATGACCTTGCTGGATGACAATGACAGAATGTCACAGTCATCTACAATGTGCTGAGAGGGTAATTATCCAGGTATCTTCCTGAATAAAACTCACTCCTCCAAGAGAAGCAGTGTTGAAATGAGAGCTTCAAAGGAACTGGGATAACCATTTGAAATTCTGAGTAATGTATCAACCCCGAATATGCTCTGCTTACAAAGAAATTGAACACAAAAGCCAAAAATGGATTATTAAAAGAAGTGATGCATTTAATAAATAGCTTTGAAAATTACTTGCTTCTAAGGTTACAATTCATTTGAAAACCAAAACTCAGTACACAATGTACTTCCACTACCACAAAGAACTAACTGATAAATATGTCATTAATAAATCAGTAGTTTTACCTTAAATAAGGAGGATAAATCATTATTTCATTACAGATATCCATACAGATATGGATAATTTGATAAGTCTAGGGTCAAATATTTTGTTATAATTATTCAGTGCTAAAATTAATTGAATGAAAAGCAAGGAGTATGACTTTTAAAACTCTTAGAAGATAGATTTCAGTACAAAATTCAACTTGCATAAAAGAAAGTATGAAAATATCAATCATGTAGAACACATGTAAAACTGCCCAAGTTACAACAGGCGTGGTGGTGCACACCTTTGATCCCAGCATTCAGAGGCAGGCGGATCTCTGTGAGTTCCAGGCCTGCCTGGTCTACCTAGGGAGCTCCAGGCCAGATGGGACTAAATGGAGACCTTGTCTCAAAAAAAAAAAAAAAAAAAAAAAAAAAACCTGCCCAACTTACACTGAATACCTATGAAATAATTTACTATATTGCTTTGTTTCCTCATTTTCCTCCTAAAAAAAATGTTTGCAAAAGAAGAAATGAGATCTGCTACAAATTTTTCCCTTCAGCCTCCTAAATCATTTAGGAGCTGATATGCCTTAAAATGCTATAAGCAGAACTTTTTGAATGACTGTATTTATATACTAATAATACCAATTATTTTTTCTCCATTTATTTGTTTTTTAACCTTTGTATTATTTAAGCAGTATATCATATACATGCCTTTTCTCACCAATATAAGTATATTCATAGGATATATTAGTGACTATTTGTATTGAGATCTTATTACAGGAGACATGCTTCCCTGTACTTTACAGAGCAACAACAGTTTTTCCTTGTTTCTCTCTGCTGCTCTGCACAGGAGGATGACTAGCTACTTAGTTCTGTCAGTCTCCTGAAACAGCTCATGTGCAGCCACATTAAACACTAGTTTGTCGGGTCATATCCCCACACATTAACTTTTTGGTTTTTTGGTTCTATCTGAGAAAGTTACCTTGTTGAATTAAATAAACTTATATAGGTAACACATTGAAGTTGTATTAGATGAATATATCTTTTCCAAGTGGACTTTATATCTCAAGAGTATCTGGTATTAGAAGAAAATTTGAATTGAGTCACTCTATTACAAAAATAATTTTGGTAAAAACACCCAATTTTCAGGCATATTTAATTTCTTAACACTAGACTGAAAATAATGCAAACAAACTAGGACTCAGCAGTAAATGAGATTCATTGATTAGCTCAAATAATGTAGAATACTTTTAAAAGTTTTTCAATCTTTCCAACATCAAGACTTTTAATTAGGAAAATCTAGACTTTTATGTCAAACTTCATCCTTTGCTAACTGGTGATTTAAGAGAAGGAACCTAAAAATAGTGCATAATGTTTACTTGGTAGACCTTTGGAAACTCGGTTTTTCTGAGCCTATGTAATGCAAACGTATCTTTAGAAAAATCTTACTTTAATATGAGTGTGCATATATGTCATTTAAGAGAAGTACCTGCTTCACATACTAGTTTCCATAGTAAAATGAAAAGAAGGTAAAGCACATCAAACTTATCAAAATACATTGATTTCTTTTCCTTTCGAAGAAAATAAAACACAAATTGTCACAAGACCTCATGGAGAAAATAATCACTCCATCTCTCTAGGTCACCACATTATTTTTAAATAATTTTTTCAGACAAGGTTTCACTATGTAGCACTGGAACTCACTAGGTAGATCTCTGGCCTCCAGAGATCTGCCTGCTTCTGCCTTCTGAGAATAGGGATTAAAGGCAAGGTCCTAATAACATAATAATTTGAAACAAAATATCATGTAGCCCAGTCTAGACTAGTATTTGTTATATTGCCAAGGATATTTTGAATTCCAGACCCTCCACCTCTAGATTTATGTGATGCAGGGGATGGAACTCAGGACTTCCTATAGGATAGATAGACAAGCATTCCCTGCTACAAATCCAACCCTCAAATCACAGCATTTACAAATGAATGGCCTTTGTTATCCACCCCCCACCCCATTTGCTCTTAAAAAGAGCAAGGCTGGAGAGATGGCTCAGCAGTTAAGAGCACTGAATGTTCTTTCAGAAGACCTGGATTCCATTCCCAGCACCCATATGGCTAATAAGTCTGTTATTCCAGTTCTAGGGGAAACCAATGCTCTCTTCTCATCTCCACAGGTATTTTTGCATGACAGACGTGCATTACATACATGTAAGCAATACACTTATACATATGAAATGAAAAAAATAAAAGTTTTTTTTTTAAAAAAGAGTCAAAGAAGAAACAAATAAGCACTGTACTAGAGAATCATTTTCCATGACACAATCATTACCTGAACACCACATAGCATGCGTATTAAAGGTTTGATGCCACCTTCCTCCTAATATCAAGTTGAGAGAACAAGAAGGGAAGAAAACCTGTGCTGGATCTGATCACTCATGGGAACTTCTGCTTTCAACCTGAATGCTCAGGAGTGTGGACACCCTCAGAACATGCTGATCTACGCAGCTCTCACTTGGGAAGTGAGGAGTGACATTCAGCACTATCCCCCTTTGAGAGTGGTCAACACTACTGGACATAACACTTAGCCTGAGCAGCAATATAGTCTTCAGAATTCTAGTCCTTAAAGGATTAAGATTCTAGTCCTTAAAGGGTTCTTTATTTTAATGTTTTGTTAAAAGAATTGATTCTCTTCTTGCATGTCAAGGATAAATTTATGAGATATTAAAGCCTTTATAGCATACTGTATTCTGGATGATTTATCATCTTTTCCTCTTCACAATCTCATATTCAAAACTGGGTGACCTGTGTAAGCAAACTGAATGGCTCAGCAATATTAGGATACTAACAGAAAACTGTTGTGTATTTCTTAATTACTTTATTATTATTTTATTTTAATTTTTATGCATATATATGTATTATCTGCATGTGAGTAAGTGCACCCACGTTGTACAATGCCTGTGGAGGTCAGAAGAGTAAGTCAGATCCCCTGGAACTGGAGTTATGGATGATTGTTAGCCGTCATGTGGGTGCTGGCATTCAAACGCAAGTTCTCTACTAGAAAAGTCAGTGCTCTTAACAACTGAGCCATCTGTCTACCCTGTATTTCTCATCTTAAAAGACAAAATTACATTTTCTGAAAGCTTTGAAAGGTAGCCTTCATCAAATGCAAGAGTATAATTTGATGCTAATAAGCTTTTGCTTCCTTAGACAATCCAGAAGCATGTAAAAGGCAGATGGATACCTGAGTGTGGTCTGTGTTTCTTTATAGCTATAATTAAAAACAGTGCCGAGGCTGGAGAGATGGCTCAGAGGTTAAGAGCACCGACTGCTCTTGCAGGGGATCCGGGGTCTATTCCCAGCACCCACATGGCGGCTACAAACTGTCTTTAACCCCAGTTCCGGGGGAATCCGATGCCCTCTTCTGACCACCATGGCATTGCATGACACGGGTGCACCAACCTACATGCACACAGTACACTCATACACATAAAAAAAAAAAAAGTACCATCTTACACGGAAAGGCCCCCACTACAAGGTTGCTGGTGGGAAGAGTAGGCAGAAAGCATCTTGCTGGGAAGCACAGGGAAGCTGCAGCCCATGGAGTGAGGGCTAAGCACTATAGCCTTCCTTGGATAGACAATTTAATGTTGGGATTTCAAGAGAGTTGCCAAAAATCGAGAAATGTATTTAGCCATTGATAGCAAGCAAGTCTGTCATCCCAAGCTTCAAATAATCTAGAGTTCACTAGCTACATTTTAAATGAGGTGGGTGAATATGGCTTGTGTAGAGAGCCTTAATGCCATAATTGATAAATATTGTTAGACTTTCATTTATGATCATGGGGGATTGGCAAGTCTTTCTTTCTTGCATTCCAGGCTCTGAGAAACTGGCCAGATGGTGTGTCCTACCAACCAACCACAGTGTGGAAGACAGCCTTGTCAGAATACTCACAACCTTTTTGGCCAACCACATGGCTCCTGATTTAGTTTAGTTAACTATGGTTTTCCTTTATTGGTTATAGCCACACCGGTTACTTCTAGATCATCTAAGACTCCATTGAGGTATAAATTATTAGTATAAATAGTTCAGATTGTTCCATTTATCTTGGCAAAAGGCATTTCCATCATAGAGAAAAATATTTCCATCATACAAAATTCCAAAACAAACCCTGCCATGAAGCCCCTGCTTAGTCCAGGACTCCATCTTGCTGCTCTCGATTGCTTCAGTCTCTGCTTCTGGGTTTTGGCTCCATAAGAAAGGCAGGAAATAAGATAAAGCTCAGTGGTAGAGTACATGCTTAGCATGGGTGAGGCCCTGGTTTCAGTAACTAGTACCAAAAACTGCATGTGGAGAGAGATGGAGGGTGGGATGTTCTGATCCTTTCTGACTAGAAAAGCATGGTTCCTGCCAGTCTTGCTATGCACAATGACCAGATTCATGATTTTTCAAGTAGACTCTTGTATAGCTTGTGCAAATTGAAATGTAGGGTTTTGAAGATTTGTGAGATTCCTTAAGAAAAACTTGGTCTTAAGTTTTGATTTGTGAGATTCCTTAAGGAAAACTTAAGTCTTAAATTTCTATGACAAGTGTAGGAATGAAACTTTGCCTGGCTCGAGGTAGACCTGTAAGAACTGTCCCAGAACTTTAGAGAGTTATCTGAGATCTCTATGAGCATTCAAGATGTCTCTGTGGGTTATCTATAGTTCCATGAGGTGCGGATGTTGCAGTGTTTTCCTGCCTCACTTATCTCTGCAAAGTTCCAGAACCAGATGTCCACTTCCCTTAAAGTATTGAGCAAAATGTCACACCTCTAGTTTACTGGTTGCACAAACAGGAGCTCTGCAACACCTCGCACCCCCGCCCCTGTTGGAGGCAAGGTGGCTCACCCTTCCCTTCCTCCTGCCTCCCACTTCCTTGCCCAGAGCACAGCCTTTAGTATATAAACACATTGCTGGCATGAATAAAGCAGAGTCTATCTCCTGGACCTTCTCCTGCTGAATCATGTCTTTCTTTCTTTCATTCCACAGGTGACTTCTCAAGGTATCGTGCCCCACCCCCACCTTGCCAGAACTAAGCCTAGGGACTGTTGGCCTGCCCTGAAGCTTGTAGCCTTGTGAAGCTGCCAGCCTGGTTCTAGGAGGGAAGAACATCATTTGTGGATTGTGGCCATGCGTGATTAAAGGACCAACAGATGATATATTTAACCAACAGACGAGTAGTAATTTTTAGTTTTGTTAAGAATCAATTTTGTTTACACATACTTATCCTGAAAAGTGATATGCAGAGGAATCGCCAGATTTATATTAAAAAGTTACCCTCTCCCCCACCAATGAATCCATGTCACATTCTTATTGTTTGATTCAATGAAGATTAAAAGAGAGCATTTAATGTTATTTTTCTATTTTCATATACCTTGGTTTATTTCATGGAGGAAGCCAATAATAGAATATGTTAGCTTGAAGAGTTAGCATTTTACATGAAATGTAAATGATCCAGCAATCACAGATAAATATAACTCCATCATGGAAACCAGAAATATATGCACCTACAGAAAAGACCCAGATGCACCCATCCTTCCAATTCCTACTAACATTTCATAATTTCTCTATACTAAGGATTTACCAAATCATTTCATGATTCATGCAAACCAATATACACACAAAATAAATACAAAATAAATTTACATTTGTTCCCTAATTTAAAAGAATACATATTAAGCAATAATATGATTACATATTGCTATATAAGTAACATAAATTGTCATGTAAATTACTCAAAATTTCACTAATAATTTCAATGTTACTTGTTGATTTTAGGAATGTTTGGTATAATCTTTTGATAGGATTTTAACTAAGTAATGACTCTGTCCAGTCCATAGTTTGATAGGTAGAATCTTTTTTCACAATGTATCACAAAAATTAATAGTTATGAAGTTTTGTTAGGCTTCTCAATAAATCAGCTATATCAACATTGTCAGTACTGATTCCTTTCAGTTTCCACTATATTAACAGCCATGCCATAGAAGGGACTTCTAGCTCAAGTCTAAGGTAGATGTTTGTATTTAGCGTCCTATCATCAATAAAATATAGTAATAATAAATCTGAATCTTATATTTATAGAAATAGGCTAATCATTTTGATCTTCTGAGAAGGGGCATGAGGTTGAGAACTGAAATGTTTCTGTGCTGTTCAAGCCTTCAATCAGCTTCCACTGGTTCAGTGGTCTTGCCTATAGACTGAGGAAGAAAACTCCTTCATATGAAGCCTTTCCCTCACTTAATGACTGGTTGATTTGTTGAAAGTGTATCACAGTCCTCTGGCCTCAGCTTCTTGAGAAAGGAAGATTACTACAGATATGTGCCACTATACTGGGCTCTCATTTATTTAAAGATTGATGTTATTAATGAATATGATTAAATTTCAAGCAGTTAACTCAATAAAGGTGATATTTAACTGAGTATGTTGAAAATGAACATTTGCACTTGATCATCTCCTGGCCATGCACTACCTACCTGTACAGTCTCCTTTCATCTCCTGCCTTTTCTTCCTTTGCAGATGTCTGCGCTCAGATAGCAAGGTCACCAACCCCTCATCTTTGCTTGAGGCTATCGCAGTCAGGTTACACCTTTTCTGAGTCAAATATTTGAGGATGATGAGGGCTGGACCAACCAGTGAAGGATGGCCACACTTTGTGGGAGCAGAAGGATACTAATATGATTAGACTTCTAAGATGGAACAAACACCACCTTTCCTTTGCATAGCTAGATATGCAATAATCAGAGAGAAACAAGAGTACTTGAGCAGTCCAAGAGATGCAGTAAGCCATCCAACCATGAAAAAAGGCCTAACATAGCTATGAATAGTACCTAGAACTCAAATCCCCAAAGTATGAGACATAGACTGAATAGGGGATGGGTAAACTCTGGTAGAGAAACAGCTCACATTGCTGCCAGAGGGTTGATCAAGGCGATTGGCCAGTGAGTGAACTGCCCAACATAACAAATGGCAGTCATATAAAAGTAACAGGGTCTTCAATAATCCTATAAAAACAGCATTAACCTTTAGTTTCTGAGGATGCCTAAAGTGATCTTTATGTCTGGGGTATGTCTGGGGCAGCTGAATACCAAAGGTAGCTTTTATGAGGAGAGCTTAAAGCAAAGGTTATTAATTAAGACCTATAGACATATTTCTAAAACAGTCAAAGCCACCCCAGTTTGTGTTGACCAAGCATCCATGTTATATAGACAACATAGTGGACTTTCCATTATATCCTGATCCTCAGGTTGGAGCTAGGATTCTGCTATAATACCAAACCTGGAAGAGCTGCAATGACTGTATCTATCTATCTTTACACGTAGCTTGGTACACAGAAGTCACTTGGTGGCTGAATGAATGAGAATGTGCATGGACCTACAGAATGTAATCCTTTCCACCTTATTTTTCCAAAAAGTCCGTAGCACTTACCATCTGTATTTGTGGCAACCCAAATCAATCTCGTACTCAGGGTGTGTTGAACACTCTTAGTAACAGTGGAACTGAAGGATGGCCAGATGAACATAGGCTTTGTACTCAAATACGACAGAACTCAAATCCCACCATCATTCCTATGATGTGTAGTGATCAGAGACACATCATTCAGCTCTCTGAAGATGTGAAACAATAAGACAGATTTTCTCCTTATTAAAAATAATTGTGTCAGTCAGGCAAAGTAGAAATGGCTTTAATCCCAGCACTTGGGAGACAGAAGCAGGGAGATCTCTGTGAAATCAAGGCCAGCCCGTTCTACATGTCAAGTTCTAGGCCAATTCAGACTACAAGGAGAATCCGCCCCACTCCCACCCCCCCCCAAAAAAGTAAAGATTTCTACTATACAAGTTACTAAGACTAAGGAAATTTATACAGTGTATATGAACAAGGGTCTGGAACAAAATAAGTAGCTGTTGTTAATGCTATAAGATCAGTCATGTTATCAGTATAATGTATTTATATTGTCTTCCTTGCTTTATTTGGGGAAGTCATGTTGTAATATTCAAGTTGACCTTTAATTAGCTAAACTCCATTTAGCTAAATGCTATATTCCTTTCTAGTCTACTCAGCCCAGTTCTAAGTTTGCTACATATCTAGAACACATCTGAACATGGCAGTTCAGACTATGATGCTTGACTCAGTCTCTCACTAAACACAAGATATAATTAAAGAGCAAACTACGAATTATCAGAAAATGCTTTGAGAAAAGAACAAAAATACAGGTAAAATTATGATTTTGATGTATTACTGCTGATACACCAATCATCCTGATTGCTGTTAACAATAAAGAATACCATCTGTGATTTAATTATGGGATTTTTTTCTTCCCTTCTTTCCTTCCTTCTTTCCTTCTTTCCTTCCTTCCTTTCCCACCACTCTTCAGGCATTTGGATGAGGTAAAACTACATGTAAAGGTTATTTGATTTCTACAATCAGGTAAAATTTAATAGGAGAAACAGGTATTTTATATTACTCTATAAAACACGTATTTCTCTTTAAATCTTGAACCACCTTTAAAATGAAATGGCCTGGACTGTTTTTAGGAAATAAGATTGATTTATAAGTTTTTAGTTTTTATTTTAATTTGTCCTTTTGAGGGCTTAGGAATATGTAACACAGGTGTGATATCAAAGACAGAAGACTTATTCAATGAGGAGACCCTGAATTTAACTGGGTATTTCAGTGTTTTTTCCTGAATCATCTGCCTTTACCTTTCCTACCCTGCTAACCTAAAAATGTAGATTCCTTCCTTTTTTATCATTGTTTGATAATAAATGAAGCAAGGCAGGTAAGTGATAGCCCAAAGCATGGTGATAAAGAATTGGAAGTAAATTCATGACACTTGAAGGAACTTAAAAATGAAATGTATTTTGAATTTAAAAAGTAAACAATGCAACAAGAAACAAATTTACATAATTTTAAAAGAATTTTCTGCCTTTTTGAAAGCATTGATAGTTATATAATATAAAATAAATTTGAAGTTTCTTCACTGACTGTAGGTAAAATCACAGGAAATTATTCCTGATATAGAAAAGAATATGGTTATAAAGGGAATACTTTCAGTGATGCTTATTAACGTTAGTGCCTGACACATAATAGAAACATGTATGTGATCTTATACAGATAAATGTATTTTTTGCTGCCAATAGTGTCATTACAGATATGTTTAAGACCAACTGTGTTGTATCTAACAGCTCTGAGATACAACTTTTGATAATATTTTATATGGCTTATGATAAGTATTTCCATTTGCACACTGTAATGAACAGAGGAAGGCATAGAAAGATTATTAAAATTGCTAGCATGCTTCTACCATTCTGTGCAAATACATTTCATTCTGTAGTGTGATAAAGCTTGGAAGGAAAAAAACTGAAGACTCGATGAACATAAACTATATGAAATGTTTTTGTTTTCTTTATAGAGTTCATCTTTGGAATCAGCTTTTATTTATTTATTTTTTGTCTCTGACCACCTAATGCATAATTCATGGTTTATAAAGAAAAGAGAAAGATTTGGAAATTGTTGTAAGCATATGTTCTTCCAGGAAAAAAAGTACTACCATTTGATCTTTATCCATAAGCTAGCAATAGAATAAATGTCATTTGCTAAATTAAACATGTGACTTTAAACCTTTTACATTTCTATCTTTTACCTGAAAACTAGCTCATTCTCATCACTTGACTTTGGTGAAGATAGAAATAAAATTAAATGTACGAGGGTAACTTACCATTCTCTGATTTCATTTAGTCACAGGAGGAAACACATATCAGATATTATAAATAAGGTCAAGAATGTTTCAGAGTGTAATAGAACCCAGAGGTGAATGTGTTATTATTTTGCTAAGTATTAGGCTGTCCTCTAAATCCCTATCCCTATCCCCATCAATTAGTGTAATTTTCAGATTTCCCCAGAGAGTTTTCCTTGTACAATGGAAGGTAGTTAATGTAGAAACTCACAACTGATCAAGGTGAAGAGAATATGTGTTCTCAGCCACAAATGGGACACCTATGTCACACCTCAGCCCCTCAAAGTTCAAGGACCATTGCAATAGAGGGGGCTTAATGATTTTAAGAGCCAAAGTCATGGAGGACTGGAGTGAAACTGTCTTATGGACAGGGCAGGATCACTGCACTGAGGAACTCAAAGCAGCTGTGATTGCTTGTACAACTCCTCCACATGATCAAGCCTGTCAACATTCAAGAATGGAAGGGGGAGAGACTCAAGTCTCAAGCCCAGCTGAGCAGCTATTCACAGTTGATGGCTTCAGTGGGCTGGAACATCAATTTTACTTAGGGTGTGGCCCCTGGTAAGCGAACCATGTTCCAGTGGATGACCCACATCTGTGAGTACATGGGAATCAGAACTTGGACTTAACTGGTCATAAAACAAAATAATAAAAAAGAGAACACAATGTAGGAAAGCAGTGTAAAGGTGGATGGAAATCTGGAAAGAGTTGAGAAGAATATAACCAAATACTAAGTCCTCAAGGAAATAATTAAAATATTACACATTTTATTTTTTTTTTTGCCATTTTCTTTTTTTTTTAATTTATTTTTATTGATGCTTTGTGTATTTCATACATCATTTTCCAATTCAGTTCAGGCATATATCCCCTTCCCTTCCCCCCCACCCCACCCCTTAACATCGCAGATAGTTGCATTCTGCTCGTAATGTTTTCTGCATTTTATTGGCTGTTTTTGTTTTTGTTTTGTTTTCATTTTTTTTTTTTAACAATAGGGGATAATTGATAATTTGTGATATACAAGCATCCTCATGTAAAACCAATTGGAAACAAGTGAAGGCCCAAACCCACCCAGGCATGGGTCCACACAGCCTGAAAGGGGGGGGTGGGGGGTTGGCTTATGTACATACAAGCTTGGAGCAGATGAGTGTTCAGTCTTTTAGGTGTAGTGGCTCGACCATTAACCAATCGAAGCCCTTACATTCTTCCACTACCCCGTCTTCTGCAGAGTGTTCCCTTGGCTTAGAAAGGGGCACAGGTGGATAGCAAGCAGCAAAAAGTCATACTTCTCTGGAGCTGATGTCCTTCGTCTCTAGTCAGTGCTGGCGTCTTTTTCTTCCGGGCTGCCCAGCTTGGTCCAGGCTTAAAACCTTTCGATCCGTACTAATTGAAGCCCTCGCATAGGATAGTTAGGTATTTTAAACAATATAATTCATAGCCTTTCGATCCACGTTAATGCAAGCAGCTCGGGGTGAGGGGGTGGGAGGGGTGGGGAGAGGACACGACGGTGTATATTCGATTGGTGAATGTTTAATTGACATTGAGGTTTTCAGCAAGAGTATCCAGTTTTGCCCAGACTCTGTCGTACAAGTACATGGTGTCTTGGACGTAGTAAAAGTAAACTTGGGCTATTGGACAACATTGGTTTGAAGACTGATTAAAAAGGTAATGCATCTGAGTTAATGTGGTGATTAAAATTGCTTCTTGCTCCACATTAGCTTAACCTAAAATCTGTATCACAATTACTTGGGGCACTTGGTTATAAACAACAGTCTCATATAATTTTTGCTGTCATATAGTATCACTCGTGGTAGCCAATCTCTTCACCTATAGGATAGATTTAACTTCAAAAATGAAACTTTGTTCCCAAGTTAATCACAACAGTAACCCAAAACAGCATAGTGGAATCTTGAATGAATTTGTGCCTTGATTCCACCCTATAGGTATGTATATAAAACAGCTGCTTTTTGGGACTCATGGGTCAAAAAACTAAAACAAATATATACAATGTTTAAAAGACAGAAACCACTGACCGGGCGTGGTGGATGCATGCCTTTTCTTTAAGCCTGAGCACTTGGGAGACAGAGGCAAAACGATTAGAAATTTAAGGTCATCATCCATCCTTCACTATATAGCAAGTTCCAGGACAGCTGGGGCTACAGGGAGACCCTGTCTGGAAAAGACCAAAAAAAAAAAAAAAGGAAAACCACTGAAATCGGTGTAGAACACAAGCTTTACAATGGAGAACTCAAAGTGCAAGAAAGATGAAGCATTATCACCAAGTCCTGCTAACCACAATGTGAAGCAGCCTGCATGGAATATTTATTATTCACTGAGATAGTCAGCTATATGAAAGGTCAGAGTGGCTTTGGAGAATACCTTCAAGAAAAGGGATGAGGTTTCTGGCAGCTGGAAGCTGTCTAGCATTCACTGATTCAACACAAATGGAAACCTATCCACAGCATCTGCTACAAAGAGCAGAGATGAACCTGTAATTTGGGTCAAAAATATACAAAGTGTTTGACAGTCATGAAAAGATAAAGGTCAACATAGTCATTAAGAAATGGAAATTTAAAAATATTTGAATTTTACATAATCAATTATATTTGTAAATACAATTTTAAATAATATGTGAGAAAATATACTCTCATATATTATGACGGGAATAGGTTGGTAAATGCTTCTATGATATAATCAGACACTTATTCCCTAATGCTTGATAAACATTGATCTTATATTTTAATTTGCTCGATGTCCTCTTTACAACTGCATCTTACTCCGAGTTGCCTCTATGATCATGTTGCTTCTATCACCATGTTTTCTGTTTCTTCATAGCAAAGGTTACCATCTGACAACCACACTGCTTCTTATGTTACTGTGCTTATTTCTCACTGCCTTCATTAGACAGCATACTACATGAAGGCAAGGACACTTTTCTTCCTTAGTTCATCACCAGTTAAATCCAAGAAAAGTGATGAACACACCACAAGTAGGCACTAAAAGTTGTTGAATATGTGCATTTACGTAAGTTATGTCATTAAAAAAAAGAACAGAAAAATTGATATTGATATTTCAATAAAATTTGCCTTAATGGTTAAGATAGTAAAAAATCTTAACATGTCAAAAGCTGTTTATTGTAGAATATGCATACATTACAGAATTTAAAACTATATAGATGTGAATGTTTGACATGAAACACTATCATTAAGTCAGCAAGACGCTTAAACAGCATTTTCAGTATAACTCGAATTTGGCTAAGGACATAGTTCTAGGAGAAATCTAGACCTGGAATACTACACTTTAGAGAAATATTAACCAAGTTATCCCTGGCTGGTAGAATTAAAGGCTATTTTCTACAAGATTTTATGCATCATGTCCTATAAAGCTATTTTCATCATTAAAACATGGTGAATATAATATGGAAAGCCAATAATTGGCTAGTGAATGAATCTTTAATATTTAGAATATAATGAATTGAACAAATGTGAAACACATTTGAAATGGGCAGGATGTATACTACATATATGCATATATGTATATATCTGATAATACTAAAGGGAATTTTTATATAACCTAGGTCTTTACACGAGAGGAAATAATTTGTGGGAAGACAACTAAATCAAACTTACACTGAAAAAAATGAAAAAAACTTTCTAGTGGGATCTGATTATATGTATTTTGCAGGGGAAATATCCTACTAAAATTGAAGTTGTTCTGGTCCACTCTTTGAGGGATTTGATAAAACTACCAAACCAAAGTACAATCCTTCATTTGAGTTAATGTTCTGATTCTTATCAATGTTAGCTTGTTACTTTGCTATTTCAGAGGAATAAAGTAAGTGTATTAGTCACTTTCTGTTGCTGTGATAAAACACCATGACCAAGCAACTTATCAAAGGAAGAGTTTATTTGAGCTTACAATTGACGGTTCCGGGGAATCAGAGTCCATTGTGGCGGGAGGTATGGGGGCTGGGGCTGGAGCAGCAAGCCAAGGTTCACATCTCGAAATGAGCACAGGAAGTCAAGAGAGAGTGACTGGAGACGGAAAGGCTTATTAAACTCACTAAGCCTGCCCCCAATAATGTACTTCCTCTAGCATGGCCACACCTTCTAAGACCTCCAAGAACAGTGCCACTAACTGGAGACAACTTTAAAGAAAGTAACCTATTCTTGGCACTGGGGTTTTTATTTGATAGCCTGTGGTGTCTAGAAGATACCACCCTCCCTCCCTGTAATAGGGTTGCTCCATTTAAACTCTTTTTATATACGTATATATTTTAGGAAACTTCTTCAGTAGTAGGGGTAGCAAGATGGTTCAGTAGTCAAGAGCACATGCTGCTCTTCAGAAGACCAGAGTTTAGCTCCCAGCACCCATGTCAGGGGCTCACAACTGCCTGTAACTTTAGCTCCAGGGTATCTGACACACCTTCGGGTTCCTGTGAGCACATGCACTCATACCCATGCTTTTAATCCCAAGTAGCGATGCCAAGCTAGAATTTAGTTAAGTGCATACCTTTTCTCTGTTATGTAAGATTTATTATTGTTCTTTCATAGCTTTAACATGACTCTCTTGATAGTGATCATATTTATCTTAAAATATGTGATCAACTTTCTATAGCAGTTAAAGAAATTGTGATTCACAAATCTTTAAGACTAGCAATATAAATAGCAGTCTCTGATGCTCTGTGCTTAGAGATAGGCCTTGCAAATCCCCCAGATAAATGAGTTTTAAAAATGTGCAGTAACAAATTTTCTATGAATGAGGCCAGCAAGATGACTAGGCAGCAAAAGGCACCTGCTACCAAGTCTGCCAAGGTGAGCTCAACCCCGAGGACCCGTACAGTGAAATGAGAGAACTGACTCCACTCTTTCCACTTGAAGAGTTATATTTTCTATAAAATATTAAAAAAAAAAAAAAACAGTTTTTATCTTGATTTTTTGAAGTATTAAAAAGTTGCCTTAGAGCCGGATATGGTGGCACACATCTTTAATCCCAGTACTCAGGAGGCAGAGGCAGGTGGATCTCTGTGTGTTCAAGGCCAGCCTGGTCTACATAGAGAGTTCCGGACAGCTGGGGCTGCAGAGAGACCCTTTCTCAAAAAAAAAAGGCATATTATGTTGTAATGCTAATTGTCTGTAGGATAGTTAAATGTCAGTATTGTAACCTAATCTCTAACTGCCATCTCGTAGCTATGAATGAATGTTTGCCAAGTACGTATTTTGTATTTTGTTGCACCCTACCCTGCAACTAATAAGCCAAGGAATCCACATATTGTGGATGTGTGTACTATTTCTAAAAACCACAAAATAAGAATGATAAATTATCAATATAATTTAGTATTTGCTAATTTTACTATACTCTTTTGTTATGTATATGTAGGGAAGTCATAGGGATAATAAATTCAATTTGAGTAAAGTCTAAAACCATATATTTTATTATAAAGGTCCTTTAACTTAAGATGGCCAAAGCACTGATATTATACATTTGCTGTAAGGAGAATTATAAGAGTTTTATTTTTCTGATATTAAAAGTTACTTAATAAAGACTTGTTTCCATTAACTTGAAAAAAGTACACACACAATAAAAATCTAGTAAAAATTTATTTAAATGCATGGTGTCTCTCAGTCACTTGGAAACTAGCAGAGCTCAGTATGGAACATCATGACCCACAATGTGAGGAAACTCATCAGATTACTTTTAAGGGTGTGTACTATATGCTTCTGCCAACACTGGATGAAAAAGTGTTTCACAGAGAACAGAGGCTTTGATCTGTGGAATTATTGAAGTAAGACAGAAGACAAATTATCTGTCAGATTACTCCTCTCATGATAAAGGCAATAGAGTTCAGAGAATAAGACAGCATTACACAGTGGCACTGTGTAATGGCCCTTTCCTTGATTCTTGGCCTTCATATTATTTCCCAGGACAGGATGGCCCAGGAACGTTATAGAGCATTAACAAGTCATATTAATGCAAGAGATATAACATGCTGTGATCTCAAATGATATCATATATTAGCAGCTAGATGGACACTGAATGAATGTCAGCATGTATACTTCATTTTAATGAAAACATTTAATATGTTTGAATAAATTTTAAGCTTCTAACTCAATTTTCAGCTTTATGTGCTTCTTTAGGGGTATTAGAAATTAAACTTAGAGCCTTTTGCATGCCAGGCTAATGCTCTACCACAGAAAGATTTATCCCTAGCCTCATTGCTTCTTTTTATATTTATTAGTTATAAATTTTATCTGAATATCAATTGTAAAATTTTTAGGAAAAAAGTATTACTTTTTCAAACCATATCTGAAAAATAATTTTAAGAACATTTTTTAGACTTAATTTAAAATTTCAAATGTAGGGACTGGAGAGATGGCCTAGCAGTTAAGAGTGCTGACTGCTCTTGGAGAGGACCCAGGTTCAATCCCCAGCACCCACATGGTGGCTGAGAACTGTCTTTAACTCCAGTTCCAGAGGAATCAAACACCCTCTTCTGACCTCTGCGGCATTGCATGACAGGGGTGCACAAACCTACACTCAGACAGTACACTCATCCACATAAAAAATAAATAATTTTTTTATGTGTATGAGTGCACTTGTCCGTGGTGGGCACAGGCATCAGATCTCCCCTGAGCTGGAGTTACTGGTAACTCTGAGCCACCTGACATGAGTGCTAGGAACTGAACTTAGGTTCTCTTCAAAGCATCTCTCAGGCCTCGGATTCAATAACTTATAATAGAGTTTCAGTATCTTCATAACCTTTAAATGATTATTATCAATAAAATTGTATAAGCATCATTATTTACATTAAGTCAGATTTTGCTGAATAAAAACAAAAATACTCTAAACAAATAAATGGAATAAAAACTATAAAGACTTTTATTTGTGTATTTTATTATTCAGAAAAACATCGCTAGAGGGGCATCACATTACTCGGATAAAACAGTAATTAATTCCATCATCTTTGTGATGATCCCAAATCCAATATATAAAATTAGACCTTTTTGCAAATTTTTCTTAATTTGTTTACAAAGGTAAATCTGTTAAGAAAGGAAGATAGAACACACTGTGTTTCGACATTTTTCAGCTTGATGTATAACTTTAAGATATTTAGAATAAGGAACAAGGCTCCTCTTGTAATCTCCTTGTGGAGTGGGGCAGCAGACCCAGAGTTCAGCTGGTCAGCTCCTTCAAGCCACCTTATCCCATTTTCTGCCTTTCCTCAAGAATAAATAGGTCTTTATTTCCCAAATAATAGGGAACTGCAGTAGTTTACTTTGACTTTCACTTTGCCACAGTTTTTATATGAACTAAAATAATACTTCAGCCAATCTCATTGAAAGAACTTAATACAAAATATGACACTTCAGAATGCTAATTACTTTGGCAGATGCAAGGAGAAACTTTCTTTGAACTTTTCTTATCTTCTTAGAGGTATATTCTCTAAAGAAACTCAATTGTCATAAATCCCCTTCCCAGGAATCTCATGAACCAGGGAGTATTAACCGCAGAGAGAATTAAACACCATGCCCAAGGACCATGATCACCAGTTAACACTGACTCTTCCAAAGGCCTTTATTAGTTAGGTTTTGTTTATTTGTTTTCTGGGAATGGGGGCATTGTTTTATTTTTTTGTTGTTGTTATAGCAAAAAAGAAAATACAGAAATAATTTAAGGAAAGATTTGTTTTGTCCTGCACTTTGAGGAGTTCAGTCTTTCCTAAGAGCAGCATGGTGGAGCAATGCAGCTCATGTGAAGGTTCTCACATAGAGATGTACCTCAGTCCACTGATTCTATTTGCTCTTGTTAAGCTATCAACATCACCGCATCTCACAGAATCAATTGTCAAACTCTTATCAGGAAAAATAAAAGGTTTCCTTCTGTTCATGTTCATGTTATTCCACATGTTGATTTATACCTAAGACTTGTCAATGACATTGTCTCTAAATAGACTATTATCTAAAATTATAATTTCAAAACCAACTTACTAAAATAAGGAAAGCTTCCTGTACGTAATTCATCTATGAATATTTATAGACATTTTCTGTGTCTCTTGGAGTATCAGAACAAAGTGGCATCATGTTAACTGTTATATATTGTATAAACAATGTTGGACCTGCTGGATAATAACAAATGACTGATACACTGTGCTCCTTTTGTGTATCAGTACTAAATATGGTATATGGCTATAATTTTCAACATTTGAAAAGTTTCTTCCTAAAAGAAAAGCTATGATGGGGCTGGAGAGATGGCCTAGAGGTTAAGAGCGCCGACCACTCTTGCAGAGGACCCAGGTTCGATCCCCAGCACCCACATGGTGGCTGAGAACCGTCTGAAACTCCAATTCCAGGAGAACTCCAGTTCCAGGGGAATCCAACACTCTCTTCTGACCTCCGCAGCATTGCATGACAAGGGTGCACACATTTGCATGCAGACAGTACATTCATACACTATAGAAATAAATAAAAAAAATTAAAAAAAAGAAAAGCTATGATGAATTTCAGTCACTCTCTTCAAGTGTATGAATCATTAATATGCTACATGCAACGTCTGTAATATATATATATATATATATAATTGCCATATCTCTCTGTAGACAGGCCTGGTCTAGGATGCATAGTGCAGCTGGAAAAGTTGACATTGGTAGAAAGAACATCTATAAATAGACTCTTGCACTCTCAGAGGAGGACTTTAGAGTGATTATCCAAGCTATTTTCTCAAAAGTCCAGCCTCTTCATAAACCATGACATAGCAAAGGATAAAGAGAAATGGCAACAGAGTCTCTGTACCAGGCCTGATGGAGAACAGAATATGGTCACTAGTATGACACTATATTGCAAGTACATAACCAGGAAAGAGTATAAACAATAGCTCTATCCAAGAGATTATATTTTCTTTTTAAAAATCATCATAATAGGTATTATTACAGAGATGTACATATAAATGAAAATTTAGTAGTGAATTTAAATATAGCAGAGCCTACCATAGCCTTTTGATAGAAATATAAACATTAATAAGTAATCAAATAAATTAATTAAAAGGAATTCTTTTTGTCTTTTTGAGACAGGATCTCCCTACAGCCCCAGCTAGCCTGGAACTCACTATATAGACCAGGATGACTTCTATCTCAGAGACATCTGCCTGCCTCCGCCTCCCATGTGCTGAGATTAAAGGTGTGGCCATCACACCCAGCAAAAGAAATATTTTTCTGTAAACCTAGAGTTTTTATCCCAATTAGTCTCCTCCACCAGTGACTTTCTACTTTTTTTTAAATAGGGTCTTCCTATATACCCAGACTACCCTCAATCTTGAGACTCTCCTGCCCCAGCCTGGTAAGTGCTGGGGTCACAACCGCATGCCACCACATCTAACTTTCTCCTACTTAATTGAAAAATAAAGGCATGTTTCTTGGTTGAGGAATGACAAAAAAGAAAAACAATTTAATAAATTCTAAGATATTCTGTTTCAATTCCTAGAGCAAATATTAATAGCTATAATCCACATAAAGAAGAGTTAATAGAGGTGCTCAATAGCTTTTAAGAGTATAAAGTGGCCTTGAAAACAAATACTGCTATTTGAATCACTTCTCCAGGAGTCCATATCTTTAAGTAGCTCCATATCTTTATCTAAATGGATTAAGATGATGGATAAATGATATGTACATAAGTAGGGAGATGTGTGTGTATGTGTGTGTATGTGTCTGTGTGTATGTGAGAGAGAGAGAGGCATATGACTGATAGATGATAGATATAGGTTTTAGAGATAGATAGTAGATAAAATAACAGATGATAGAAAACAAAATAACTCTAGCAAATATGTAATGTTTTAATTATTATTTGACTGGACAATGCATATTTATACTCTGGACTAATTACTTCAAACCATTAAAGATAGATTACAGTTTAATTTAAGAGTCTCCTCACTTCATTTACAAAAATAGACTTCAGTTCCCAACAGAATTGGAGAGGAGTTTACTTCACAGAAAAAGCAGTCTTTTAGAGAAGGATTTTCACATGGCAGTGTGTTCTTATATACCCTCACACTTCATGACAGCTCATGAAGCATGCTGGAAAACGTGGGCACAAGTGACCTTTCTATTTTTGAAGCAGCTATTTCAGAGAAAGCTTTATCAGTCTGCACAATAAGAGCCTTAGCCTACTCCATATGCCTTACAGGTTGCAGTGCCAGTTCAGTGGTATAATAAGGACTATTTAGGGCTTCTAAATAGTTTACCTAGAATAGTAGATATGACCTCTTTTGTTACATAGCATATAGTAGGTGGGAAAGAAAAGAAATGGATTTGTTACAGCTCACGAGACCTAATGGACATGCATTTAAAAGAACTGGGACAGAAGCTGTAGCACACTAGAATGTGCTCTGTTAACTTGAGACAGGACCCATCTATCATCCCAACAATTCATCATAATATGGCTCTGCTCAGCCTGTGACCAGTAATTTCTACTTGGTTCTCCTAAGGGAGAGGGGGTATTGGTAGATGAAGCTTTATATTATATTGATGGATCTATTAAATTATGTTTTACCTGGTAGCTGTTGTGCAATTGAGCTACTAAGGTAGCTACCCCATATACATATTTTGACAAGATTTATTGTATGTCTCATCACATATAATTACCAGAACGAAAATACAATAACGATCATATCAGAATTATTGACATAATGTGACCCATGATGTTGGGGAAATTTTAGATCCCAGAATAAATGAAACTCATACCTCTTGATTCATAATTTTCATGAAATATATCTTCTAAATAACAAATTATTTCTAGATAGAATATTGCTATGACTATCCAATAAACATGCAAAACAAATAAAGTCATATTAGAAGATATATTGAGCACTTATTCTGGGTCAAGAAAGTACAAGATTTATATGTATTATTTAATCATATTAATAAAATGTGGAAATGGGTACTGTTTTGTCCAAACTTTATAGATGAGAAAACAGAGGCATGAAAAAGTTAAATACTGGTGGTTAATGTTGATGATCAACTGGACAGGACATAGAATCAAAGAAAAGATAGGCCTTTGGCCACATCTGTGAGACACTATTTAGAAAACTGAATCTAAATGAAGGCTGCACTCTTCTACAGGAAGGGTTCCTGCACTGACTAAAAAGAAGACAGCAAGCAGAGCACTGTTTCTGAGACCAGCTGCCTCAAGCTCCTGCTGCTGTGACCTCTTTGCCCTGATGAACTACCCCCAAAACTGTGAGCCAAAGGAAACCCTCAAGTCATGTTTTACCAGATTTTAAAAATGGATATATACTTATTTATATTTTTCCTATTTTGGAGTGATTTTGCATGCATAATGAGTTATCTTGGCAATGGTACCCAAGTCTAACCATAAAATTCTTTTATGATTTATGAATACCTTGCATACCTAGCCTGTCTGTAGGTAAGTTTTAAATTATTTTATCTACATGAGTTTGTATTTGCATCCTTTCCACCCCTTCATTCCCCCCCTGCACCTCCTCCCAAATCCTTCTCGATATCTTATACTCTTATTTATTATTGTTACATACATATATATATATATATACATATATTTATAAATACACACATATGTATGTGGGTATAATGTGTTGAGTCCATTTAGAGGTGCTCATGTGTATATGTATTTAGGGTTGACCACCTGGAATTAGATAACCTATAAGGGAGCTAGTTCCTAGAGAAAACTCATTCTCCCTCAGAATTCACTGGTTACCTATAGCTCTTCATCTAGAGTTGGGACTTCATCACATGCCCTGTTCCACTGCCCTTACATTCTTTCTACCATCTCTTCTGTGATGTTCCCTGAGCCTAAAGTATAGAGGTTGTATGGTAGATGTGTCACTTAGGTCTTGGCACCCCTCAGTCACTTATTCTCTTCAATTGGACCAGCTTTGAACTACGAAATAATCTCCATCTGTTGCAAAAAGATGTTCCTTTGATGAGTGTTGAAAGCTATACTTGTCCATGAATATAAGGACATCTATTTTAAATATAGTAAGAAATTACATTGTTCTAGGAAAGTGACAGTAGATTTTTTTTGTCTAAGGACTATGAACTCTTCAACTGTGTGTACTTGGCTATGTTTATAGTACTGAGCACAGATTCCCTTTTATTGATTGAGCTTAAATCTAATTAGACAGTTGTTGCTTCTAAGACAAAAGCGTTGCTATTGTTCAATTGACATAATTTGCTGGGCTTGTCATTGTTGTGGCTTGTAAGCTTTACAACTGGGTAGGACTATTGATTGGTTTTCTCTCAGCAGCTTACATAGTATCCTCTGATACTGTGAAAGCTAGTCTTTGGGAGGAGGCTTCAGCTCAAATTCTTTAAGTCCTCTGTCTGAAGTATGTCCTGTCTTCAGCAATGGGGCCTTACCTTTAAGTTCTGTGCAGCAATCAAGGGCTATGCCAATAGCCTATATTATTTTGGAGTCTCTTGGACTACCCTGACCAACAATTCAAAGGGAGGTTTCCCTTGCCTGTGTGATCTTTTTTTGTTATACACCTACACCTACATTCACATATATTATATGTGTTTTCAAATAGATTTATGAAATAATACATTCTATATTGTTATTCATGTCCCCTAAGTATTTTCTTTCTTTTCTCTGTCTCCCCATATATAGTCACCTCTCCTCCTTTACCAGTAAAAAAAAATCTTTTATCAAAGCAAGATGAAAAGTAACTCATATAGTAACAACATTAATAAGTGAAAGAGGTTGGACTGAGTTTCAAGTATAATCATTTCACATGTGTCTATATACAAATGATGTTTATTTAAAATAGGTGTATTCAATCATATAAGAATGGAGCACACTTGGATAAACTACTGAAAATAGGCAAAAACATGGACTTGAGGAAGCAGAGCTTATTTTCTAAAACTTCTGTTCACAAAATGTTCCCGGGAAGGTAAAATATTCTAAATGTCAGTTGTTAAAATAATTAAATTCATTCCAGATAAAATCCACATGTGGCCATCACAAATATAAACATGATTCTATGGGTAATATGTAATCATCCACATAGATAAGGAACATCATCTACAAAAATAGAAAAAAACTTAGTGTAATAAAACAACACAAAACATTAGACATATCTGGCTCTGTTGTTAATGAGATGCACAAACATGTACAAGTTTCCTACTGAATCTAATTATGTCTCCTCAACAGAATGAAGTTATAAGTGCCCAAATGACATGACTACCTTAGTATTAGCAGCTGGATCTCAGGGCCTCTGTGACATGATCAAGCTCCATAAACCAGTACTATCATATTATTTTCTGAATGAATTAAACGAAACAAAGCTCTTATTGACAATTCTCGGGAATCTCTATTCTAGGGAGAATAACCTAGGATTTCCATAAATCTGAAACAATGAATTAGAAAACACGGGATCATGCCATCTTTTTCTTTTTCTTTTTTCTGTTGGTCTTGGTCAGCATTTTTATTTCTTAAGTAAAGCAGAACACAGCAGAATAAACTAAGAAAATATCACAATGTCACATAGCACAAGGAAAAATATTGTTATTTTTGGAACTTTTGTTTCAGTTAAATATGTGTATCTATTTATGAAACTTCTGGAGGAGAGCCCAGGATTTCAATAAACCTGAAAACAATGAACTAGAACATCTTCGCCAACCCTGCCGATCCAGGACCTGTGCAGTCAATCCTGAAATCACAACTCAAAGTTGCACCTATCATTTGCTGAACTGAGACCATTTATTTCACCCAAACCGTACATCAACATAAAGTGCCCCCCAAACTGAATATCCAACACCACACGAGTGACCAGCATGTCATATGACATTTGTACAGTAGTGGCATTTCTAACTCAGGGCAATCAAGGACTACCTAATTAGACTTATGAAATAATACATTCATTCAGTGGGAGAAAATATGTGCTATTGTAAACATAGCCAAATGTGCATGGATGGAGAGGTTGTAGATCTTAAAGAAATCCTGAAGATCTTCAAATGCTTGAACTAATGTAATTTCATACTAAGTATAAAATATGTATCCTTTTATTTACAGTCAGTTATCCCAGTCATCACTCATGAAAGAAGATTCTTTTGTACCAGACAGAGACTATTAAAGGGTACCATAACTAGTCACCCACTGACCTTGTCTGCGAATTGTCTAAGCCTAAGTGGCACATCTACAATTCAACCTCTGCAACTAGCAACAAACAAGGGCTAAAGAAGACACAAATGAACCCCTCAACTCTCAGTAATGAAGCTCCCTCATGCAACTGAGGGCCAGGAACACAGAAGGTCACAAATGGCCAACATGTGATGACTAAAAGTCTGTAGAGTGTGGGTTCTTGGACAGGACTCCTATATTTAGCTTCATTCACCCAGGGCTCAGAGACCACTGAGGAAGAGGGGGAAGAAAGATTGTAAATGCCAGGCAGGAGATACACGGCCATATGCAAATAGAGTCCTACCCACTCGTGGGGATCCTGCTCATATAAACCTGCAGTCATGCTGTCTTGTGCATGCACAAGACCCATTCAAACTCAAGCAGACAAAAACCCAGCATGGAACTGAGGAAATGGGGTAGCAGACTCCAATCTTAGATGAAGAAATATTGCCACTTGATTACTGCTGGGTGAAGAAGGGCTGATATACTTAAAGTGAGGGACTCTACATAAGCTGACTACACCTCAGTGGATGAAATTGCACTGAAAAATGTCTGGGAACACTAATTTGACACAATAGGCCTTAATACAAATGACAGAGTATATGAATTCCATTGGGGGTCTGTGGGAGTGTGCCAATGATTAAGATTGATTCAGATTTTCTGTATGAAATACACAAAATTAAATTTAAAATTTATTTTAAAAATTAATGAAAACTGAAATTTCATTGCTTTTCATTTAGAGATAGCTTAGTATTTTTTAGTGAAGACCTTAACAAATTTTAATTTTCAATAAAGATTTGTTATAACAGTCAGAAAAAGTGAAAAATTAAATCACTAGAAGAGATATATAAAATCAATGCTGAAATTAATAAAATAGAAATGAAAAACACTATACAAAGAATAAATGAAATCAAGAGTTGGTACTTTGTAAAGATTCACAAACCTTTAGCCAATTTAATCAAAGAAAGAGAGGACCAAAATAGACAGAGATGAAAAAAGGAACATTGCAACAAACCCTGTAAAAATTGAGAAAATCATAAGGACATAGATTAAAAAGAAATCCATATTCCACTAAAAGAAATACTCTAAAAGAAACAGCCTTCTAGATATACACAGCCTACCAAAATTAAGTCAAAATGGCATAAATAATCTAAACAATCCTTTAATAACCAATGAAATAGATAAAATATTTCCAACTAAAGAGCCCCAAATCAGATTGATATAGTGCAGAATTTACTAAACATTACAAGACATACTGTTCCATAAAATAGAAAATAAAGGAACACTCCCATTTCCTTCTTTTAAGTCAGTCTCACTCTAAGACCAGGCAAAGATCCAACAAAAAAATGTAAATTATATGTGGGTATGGGCCTTCATTCAACTGGTCATTGGTCCCCTCTCTATCAAGCGTGAGTGCGAAGAACCATGAACCACTCCAGGAGTGCGTCAGAGGGCAAAACTCAAAACTTTATTTTCCAGTACAGGGTATATAGGAAGCTTCTACCAATCAGCACAGAGAGAATCAGAGCTATCCAATCATTAAAAAAGTCAACTTGGGGCTGGAGAGATGGCTCAGCAGTTCAATTCCCAGCACCCACATGGCAGCTAAGAACCGTCTTTTACTCCAGTTCCAGGGGAATCCTACTCCCTCTTCTGACCTCCGAAGCATTGCAGGACACGGGTGCACCAACCTGCATGCAGACAGTACACTCACACACACAGAAAATAATAAATAAAAAAATAAAAAATAAAGAAAAATTAAAAAAAAAAGAAAAGGTCAATTTAATCATGCAGTTTCATAGTCCTCAGCCTGCACGTGCTTCAATAGATGTTTACATGCTGTTTACAAGATCAGCACAGGGGCAACTAATCACGGCACGGGGACTGCATGCAGCTGTTGCCAGGAAGGGCACAGCAAGAAATTCAGCAACCTGTGGCTTACAAATCAGGCCTGGGAGTGGCCTACAATTATAGACAAATCTCTCTGATAAAAATATAGATGTAAAAATTCTCAATAAAATACTCATAATTTGTAAACTAAGTTCTTGCCTGCTCTAACTTTCTTTGTCCTGGTGCACTTGACAGATCTAAACTCAGGTTGAGTACTGACTCTCCATCATGTATCTTTTTTTTTTTTTTTAATGTGTATGAATGTACTGTCTGCATGCAAGTGTGTACACCCGTGTCATGCAATGCCGCGGAGGTCAGAAGAGGGGGTCGGATTTCCCTGGAACTGGAGTTCTCCTGGAATTGGAGTTTTAGATGGTTCTCGGCCACCATGTGGGTGCTGAGGATGGAACTCGGGTCCTCTGTAAAAGCGGTCGGCACTCTTAACCGCTAGGCCATCTCTCTATTTTCTGTCTTCTGTGTTTGCATCTATTCACTATCACCTCCATATAGCCCTACTTCTCTAGAATGTTTTATAGAAGATAATGCTTCTAATTCATGTATATTTTTAATTTGAGAATAAAAAAAATGACAATAAACATTTCTCTCATAAACATGGCAATTTGTCCAACAAAGTACTGTTATAATTCCAAACATATATGGAAAAATGTAAAACAACATTTCTTTTTTCCTTTTTTTTTTTTTTTTTTTTTTTTTTTTTGGTCTTTTCGAGACAGGGTCTCCCTGTAGCCCCAGCTGGCCTGGAACTTGCAACTTGCTCTGTAGACCAGGCTAGCCTTGAACTCACAGATGCACGCCAGCCTCTGCCTCCCAAGTGCTAGGATTAAAGGCATGCACCACCACGCCCAGCTAGTAAAACAACATTTCTAGTTTTGTAAAGTTAAAAACGTAAAATTCTGGTAGAAAATTGTGATTTCCTGGGAGCAAGATATCTAATTTTTCAAACCTGCTGAGCTTGAACGTTTATATTTAATATTTTTCAATCTATATACCAGATCATATTTATTATATAATAACAATACAAGGAACAGAAAAATAATGGTGTAGTTGTATTTCAAGTAATGTCAAGTTGCTATCAATGTTTTGGATCACAGCACTCAGTGTCTAGCCCCCTACACACACTCAAGCTGTGGATTCGTGACAAATGAAGGGTCCAGGGATCTGCATGGGTTCTCTCACTTCCTTCTGGAGTCCAATATGCTTTCACTGTAGAGAAGTCCATGAAACTAGACCATTTCTTAGCAAGTATATCTTAATTCTTGGTTCCATAATCCCAAAGGTTAGTTTTGTTACAGGGTAATCATAAAAATACAAGAAAGTAATTATCCAAGAATTAAAAACTCTCCCACAGTCAAATTTATAAATACAGCTTGAGAAGGAAATACAGCAGATGAGATAAATAGCAAATAATAAAGATTTTTACACTTTATTTCAGAGAAGTGGAAACAAAATTTATAGAACAATTGTTACAGAAAATATCAGGTTGCAAACCAAGAGACCATCACTCCACCTGAGATTTCTCAGAAAGACAAAATTTGCTCAGGCAGGAGGGAGTGCAGCCACTCAAGATCAGGCCAGCCAGCATACACAGCTAAACCGGCTTCCCTCTACTGTCCCTAAGGAAGAGATGGGGCTTGGCTGTCCTATTGGCTCAGGTTCAGCCTCATAGTCTATACCAGTACCACAAAGAAAAATAACTAAGGAAACAAATAAATTCAAATTCTTCCCAATGTCAAAGACGGTTCTGATATGGGGCCTTTTCTGAAATATTCATGAGCAGTGTTAGCTTTCTCACTATTGACATACTCGTTGCTGGAATGTATCATTTGATGGTATTTACAAAAGCAGCCCAAACATATAAAACTTGGATATAAGAAAACGCTTTGTCATACAGCAAATTTTTATGCTTAAAATCTATAATCAAAATCACCAGGTTAACAGTTTAAATTAGCTATAATCTAAGGCAGCTGTTTTAGTTTGCTCTTCTGTTGCTATGTTAAAAATACTAACAAAAGGGGCTGGAGGGCTGGCTCAGCGGTTAAGAGCACCAACTGCTCTTACAGAAGACCGGGGTTCAATTCCCAGCACCCACATGGAGGCTAAGAACCTTCTTTAAGCCAGGTTTGGTGGTACATGCCTTTAATCCTAGCACTCAGGAGCCAGAGGCAGGCAGATCTCTGTGAGTTCAAGGCCAGCCTGGTCTACAGAGTGAGTTTCAGGCCAGCTGGGGCTACAGGGAGACCCTGTCTTTAAAAAAAGAAAGAAAAAGAAAAAATACTGATTAAATCAACAAGGGAGATGAATGGGTTTATGGGGGCTTACATTTCCACATCAAAAGTCATCACCGAGGGAAGGAGGGAAGTCAGGGCAAGAGCTCAAGGCAAGAATCAGGAGGCAGGAATTCTGACAGTCCCTGAGGAACACTGCTTACTGCCTTGCTCCCTAGCCTGTGGTGAGCCTGCTTTCTTATTAAAACTCAGGACCACCTACCAAGGAGTGACACTGCCTACAATGTGCTGGGCCCTCCTATATCACTCAATATTCAATAACATGCTCCAAAGACATGTCCATCGGCCTGTTAGATGGAGGAATTCTGTGGTTGAGGTTTCTTCCTCACCCATGTCTCCAGTTTTTGTCAAGTTGACAAAAACAAGCCAGCACAGCAGCCTTCATAAAGAGAATGGTTTCCCTCATTTGTGGATGCTAACACTAATCTGGGGAGATGAAAGGCAAGCTGAGTAACGTTATTGTTATATTTCTGTTTATCTGAAAGCAAATATGTTCTTATAATGTGAATCTCTCAACGAGCTCTAGAATCCACCCACCAATTATTTTCAGACTCTGTAATTACTGTATATGGGTGGAGAGTATGTATGCATATTTTAGAGTAATATAAAATTAATGGAGGAAAATGTAAATTCCTAAGCATTAAAAATAAAAGATGGAAAGATGCAGGACAGTTATGGCAGAATGCATGATCTGGTATGGGGTGGGGTGGGGGGAAGGGAAAGGGGAATATGCCTGAACTGAATTGAAAAATGATGTCTGAAATACACAAAACATCAAAATATATATACATATGTATTATATATATATATAATATATATAGATATATATATATGGGGGTGTGTGTGGGTGTGTGCGGGGTGTGGTGTGTGTGTGTGTGTGTATGTGTGGTGTGGGATTGGGGCTGGAGAGATGGCCTGGCGGTTTAGAGCTCGGGTTCAGAGGACTCGGGTTTGATCCCCAGCGCCACATGGTGGATGAGAACCATCGTTATTCCAGTTCCAGCAGAATCCAACACCCTCTCTGTGACCAGGCAATTGCATGACACGTGTGGACAAACCTACATGCAGCAGTGGCATTAGTACAAATTATATATATAATATATATAGTATATATAAATGTAGTAAAATACATTTTTGTGTTGCTAATAAAAAAATACACAAGAATTTTAAACTTATTTTATAAGTGTAAGTTACTAATGTTTATACTCTATGGTAGTATTTTCACATAGGAACAACAGAAAATAATAGTAATTTTATTATTCCTACTTTAAATACTACTACATTGTAGCTCTTTCCCCAATTTGTTTTTACATTCTGTACCTTAATTAACCTTCACAGCTATAATTATGACTCCCATTCACAAATAAGAAACCTGAACGCAGGGCTGTTATGTGTTGTTTAAATTCACTTAGCTAAGAGTGGCAGAACCAGGAATTGAGCTTAGGTCTGATTTCCATAAGCACTTGTCTTCCACCAAAGTAGTAGAACGAGTGGCATTTAAATATGTGCTGGGCACTTCATCAGCTTTCTCATTTTAAAGATGGATAAATTTATGGAAATGGTTACTTGTAAGTACTTAAGTATAAAATTCTTTTTTTTTTTTTTTTTTATTGATGCTTTGGTGGATTTCATACACTACATCTTTTCCAATTCAGTTCAGGCATATATACCCCTCCCCTTTCACCCCGGCCCCACCCTCACCCCAACACATTCTGCCTAACTTTTCTGCATCTTTCTGGTTTTTTTGGTTGTTGTTTTGTTTTCATTTTTTTTTTAACAATAAGTGATAATTTGTGAGTACAAGCATCCTTCATGTCAAACCAATTTGCGAGCAGTTGTGCCCAAACGCATACAGCTCATGGGTCCCACCATCCAGCAGGGGGGGCTTGTATGTTCAATCAAGTTGATCAAATGAGTGTCCAGTCTATATTGTTGTAGTTTCACCTTTCACCCCAATCGCAGCCCTTACATTCTACCGCGCTTCCTCTTCCGCAGATTGTTCCCTAGGCTTAGAAAGGGGGCACACGTGGATGAGATGCAAAACAGTCTACTTTCTCTGGAGCTGTTGTCTTGGTCTCTTAAGTTACAAAATTCTTGCTGCATCTTCCAGGTTTTCTCAAGGAATGGTCTTTGCACCATCAATATCAAAGTTAGCAGATTGTAGTATAAAAGCAGATTCCTGAGCACACATTCCAAACAAAAAGACTTGATACAGTAAGGGAATTTCAACAAGTTCCTTATGAGGTATTCCAGCATGATGTGTGTAGTGTGTGTGTGTGTGTGTGTGTGTGTGTGTGTGTGTGTGTGTCTGTGTGTGTCTGTGTGTGTCTGTGTGTGTTCATGTCTGTGTGTGCCTGTGTATTGTACTATGTTCTTTAAACAAGTAGTAGGATACACCTCCCCTGGGAGGACAGGGTAAATCTTAATTCACCTGCCATGCAATACTACATTTGTTTTCTTATTAATTCACATTCCGGACAAAGAAGAAATGTTCCTTAGAAAATGCTTTTAAGTTTCCTGCAGTTAAAGGATCAGTGTCATGGAGCTATTTCCTCCAAATTGAAAACTCCCTTCCTGTAGGGACGAGGGTGGATGGAGGATAGAGGACAAGGGAGGTGCTTGAGAATCAAGACACAAATAAAACAAAGCTAATGAAACATTAGATTCAGAAAGCTCAGAAAGAAAAGATTCAGAAAGGAAAGATTCACAAGGCCCTTGCCCAAATTATATGACGTGAGCAATCACTGGAGAGAGGAAGATCTCAGTGGAGCTGACCCCAAAGTGAGCAGGAGTCCAACAGAGGTAGTTACTGCAAGTGGTCACCCATGCCCCCATGCCTGGGTACACATTGTAATAATAAAGCTGCCTTTAAGTCATACTCCTGTGATATTCTCACCCATCATGCAATAAGTAATCTCAATAACGCATTGGTTTATCAAGCTTTACTTGAGTGGAATTGTTTCTTTGGTTCCAGCCTCGAGAGGCAGAGCCAGGCGGATCTCTATGGGATGGAGGCCAGCCTGGTCCTCACAGCAAGTTTCAGGCCAGCTGGGGCTAGAGGGAGACCCTATTTCAAAAAGACAAAAAAAAAAAAATAAGAGGGATCAAAAATAAACAACTTTTAGAAATGTATAGCAACTCATGTTTATTAAGTACGTACAGGGCACACAATGAGAATTAGGTATGCTATTGCTCTTATTTCGCAGATGAGAAATGTCATTGTAAACCACATTGTAGCTTGCTAAAAATGTTATAGTTCCTTCCTCCACAGAGCACATGCTGTGACCCTTTATTTTACATAGGATAATATGATCTTAAGCAAACTATGTGTGTAATAAAATTCAAAAACAAAAGGTAAATGATGTAATGGGGTTATTAAGCAACATTTGGAAAAAATTTAAACTTATGAACTGTTGAAAACTAAATTGTTAAAAAAAATAAGAATTAGAAAAAAAAGAACTGTGGGGTTTTGAGAGGTTATCTATTCTAACCAAGCCTATAGAGACAGTAAATAGTGATCTGGGATTCAAACTCAGGACACTCTGATTGCAAAGGCTTGATCTTTGACAACTCCACACCATCATAATTACCACACCACCATTCCCCAAATCCCTACTACTGCCACCACCAAAACCATGTCCACTGTCACTATCATCATCCCTGCCACCAACTCTGCCACTGCCACAGAGCCCCACAGCTCTCATTCTTGCTTCAGTTTGTGTTCCTCCGAAGTCGGCTTCTAGAGCACATCCACGGAGTGCTTAATGAAGTAAACACAGAGAGTAACAAATACAAATAAATGCCCCAGACCAATGGAAGAGAATCTTCCTAGCTGAAAGTAGTAATAACTGCTTGAACACACTCACCGGGCATTTCTCCTAAGTGGAAAGATAGTGCCAACATGCAACAATGTGGTGTTTCACATAGTGTGTCCATGGGCAAAGTACACCAAGAAAATATTTTAAGACTATAAAAGAACATAAATGAATCAAAATAAAGTGGACAATATTTTGAGCACAGATGCAACTACTAATTGTCTGCATTTTGTGATATTTGAAACAGAACTAGTGTAAGTTTTAGGATAGTGTATGGTAAGATTTCAGGGTTTAAAAATGAACAAAAACACTAATTTATTTCCAAAATTTAGAACAAAAGAAAATGCAACATAGGTTGATTTTTGATACTTAGTATTTTTAATTACAAGAAAGGCATGCTAGCAAGAGTAATGTTAGGTAAAATGGCATCAACTTTGCCATGCTAACTCTGTGTGTGTGTGTGTGTGTGTGTGTGTGTGTGTGTGTGTGTGTGGTGTGTATAGATGTCAAGCTTTCCATTCTCTATATTTATTTGCATTCTATAACTACATGCCAAACTAAGCATATCATGGGTACTCTGACACCATCATAATTCACACAAGGACATCTCAAGTAAGGAAAATTTGCAAAATGATGGCAGATGTCTACCTTTAAGCACCCTCTCATCACTCTCCACAAGTTCCTAGATTAGCCACTTGAAACTAATTCATTAATTACTTAATAAATTTTGCTTACATGTTCAAGGTATAAGGACAAGACTGTTCACTGCAACATTCATTACATAAGAAGAAAAAGAAATAGCAAACTGCTTCTCCCTCAATAAAACAATGAAAACTCTCATGGATTATCACTTATAGCTAAAAAATGAAAAAAAAAACAACAACAACAGAGAAAGATGCAAGACAGTTACGGCAGAATACATGATCTGGGATGGGGTGGGGATGGGGGGGAAGGGAAAGGGAAATATGCCTGACCTGAATTGGAAAATGATGTACGAAATGCACAAAGCATCAATAAAAATTAAATTTAAAAAAAAGAATGAAAAAGAGTGATTATTTTATATAGTCGGATGATATAGCACTTGAAAAACAGAATTTGAATGTTTTGGTATAGATATATCTCAAAACTAAATAAAGAACCAGATGTAAATTTTAGGCATGGTATGAGTAAATTTTTGGAAAAATATTAAATTAATATTTGCAAACTGGATTTAAGAATACAGATGAGTATGTCAAGAAGAAACGATATAAGTCATTTAAGGAAATAATCAAACCAAAGATTATCCATAGTGCTCCATAGAAAATTATCAGGAAATGAGGCTGGAAAAATAGACAGTGACTAGAGTATGAAATAATCTGATGACCAGGCTACAGAATCTGAACTTTCCCATTAAAACTGGAGAGGCAGAAAAGTGGCTTAATAAGAGAAAGAAACGATAAACTCTATGGCTTAGGAAGATAACTCCTGTCAGATGGAGGGGTTGTTAACTGGTTTAGAAGCCTTTTGCAATAAGTAAACAGAATGTATCCCTGTCAGAGAAGAGGAACATGGCCTGAAATGAAGAAAAATCATGGGCTTCATGGCCAGAAGTGAAGAATAAGAAAAGAAGAAATTAAAGATGGTGTCTTTTTGTGGTTCTTAGCCTCAGCCTTTAACGGCTACGCTATCCCCATCAAGATTTCTAATTTGAAATAATGGTTAAAAGATAAGCAAATCTGACCAGGATACAAAGTTGATATTATTAGGAAAACTTTCAGGAGTAGATCATAACAGAAAATTTGAAAATGTATCTAATGCTCAAGTGATGTGAAACTGAATATGAAAACTATGGTAACAGAGAATAAGACAGGTGAACACAGAATCCTGGAGAGTACTCATAGCCTGGCATCTAAGCAAAAGCCCAGTGGAGAGACAACATGGAAGACAGAAGGCACGAAGACCAACAAAAGCGAGGCAGAAGGCCTGTTTCAGAAACAGAGGTAGGAATATGAGCAAATAGGAAGGGACTGAGTAGCCACTTGAAGGCTACACTCCAAACTTCATGTTATGTCAATACTTTACAACCTGTGGCACAACCCCTCCACAAAGAATCCATTTACATATAATCTTGGAACATTTTGCATTCTTTTTTTTTCAAAGCGAATTTTTATTGAACCTTTGTGCATTTCATGCAAAATTTCAAATCAAATCTAGACCCATGCCCCCCTCCCTGCCTCCCCACCCCACCAGAGCTCATGCATTCTGCCAAACATGTTTTTCATCTTTTTCTCAGTCTCTCTCAAAATTCTCGATGCAGAAGTTTGTTTTGAGCAGAAGTTCACCATTTCAGTTCTTTGACCCAGTTTTTTGTTGTTGTTGCTGTTGTTATTCCTTTCAATATGCATCACTCCAAAATATGCATATATGCATGTCACATATATCATAGGTTTTCGCATCTTCAGCTTATGATTCTTTTTTTCTTTATTAGGCTGAAAGATGTCATGTTTGAAGGCTCCTCCTTGGCAAGCCCAAACCACCATCAGTTCTGCCCTCATGCTCCACACTGGGGTTTTCCCTTCCCATGATCACTAAATGAGGTCCAGTAAGCACCATGCCCTATCTTTGATCTTCCTGTACTGGTCTCCATGATATAGCCTGGGTAGTCTAACAATGGCAGTCTATACTCTGAAGAGGCTGAAACCCAGTAGCAGCTCAGTCCACAAGTTGGATGTCTCAGCAGCCCCCATCTGGCACTGAAGGTTTGGAGGATTCTTGGAGAGACATGAGTCTTCAGTCCATATTGGAAGGTTGAAAAACTGTGTCTCATATCTTTGAAGGATGGCAAAAGCAGTGACAGCTACAGGGTAGTTGCACTTGCCAATAGGACAGGCAAAACAACTGTCCTCTTTTTTGTTTGTTTGTTTTTGTCTTTTTATTAAGACCTCAAGTTTTATACCTGAAGTACAATTTCTCAGGCCTTACTATTTATTTATTTATGGTTATACTTTCCTTTGGGATGTTCAAAGCTACACAGTTAGCCCAGACTAACCAATGTTTTTGTTTTCTCAAGGTCAGTTGAGGATCTGATCCTCAAGGGTCACTCAGGGTTTGGGGGGGGGAGGGAGTCCTCCCCCTGGCCTTCCATCCACCAGTTCCATCCACTGGAGGACAAAGTCAGGACTTGCTAGACCAGGCTCCCCTTTTTGAAGCATGAGCAGACTTTCTTCTTTATAGACTGGACACTGGCTGAAGTCCCATTAGTGGATCTCCAAGACCTCCCTGCACAGGAAGACTGGTGACTCACATTTGCAGGACATTTCAAGAGATGCCCCTATGCATAGTCCCCTGGGACTTAGTTGACCTCTGAAGGCAAGGAACAAAGTTATCCCTCAAGACCCTTGACCAAATTGGTTTGGGCATTAAGTATAGTCATTAAGCATCCAGACAGGCTAAGTTACACAAGCCTGATACTTGTATTTTCCAGATATGTATTCCATCATCTTGTTTATGTCATGGAAGATTTTTCTCTCTCCTTCAACTATAATCAATATTTTTGCTGGGTATAATAACCTGGGTTGGCATCTATAGTCCTTTAACACTGGGAATGCTTTGCTCCATGTTCTTCTTGCTTTCATAGTTTGCACTGAAAAGTCAGTTGTAATTCTGATGGGTTTCCCCTTATATGTAACTTGTTGTTTTTCTCTTGTGGCCTTCAGAATTTTGCCTTTGTTTTGGGCATCTAGCATTTTGACTATGATATGGCATGGGGAGTTTCTTTTCTGATCTTGTCTGTTTGGAGTTCTATGTGCTTCTTGTATTTGTATGGGTTTGTCTTTTTTTTAGTTTGGGGAAATTTTCATCTATTATTCTGTTTAAGATCTGATCAATACCATTTTCTTGGGATTCTTCTCCTTCCTCTATTCCTATGATACAGAAGTTTGATCTTTTCGTAGTGTCCCACATTTCCTGGTTGTTCCACTTTTGTGTAATTTTAAATTGTTCATCATTTTTACTTGAGCTTTTTAGTTTTTCTGTGTTATCTTCCAGGTCTGATATTCTTTGTTCTGCTTCCTCCATTCTACTTCTGAGACTTTTTCCCTTCCTTTCCTCTTGATTGGATGAGTGTTCAGTTTCCTATTTCATTTCATCCTGTGATTTCTTTAGTATTTCCACTTCCTTTTGGAGCTTCAATCTCTTCCTGTAGCTCTTTGCTTTGCTGGTTGGTTTCCTTTTTTATTTCAGCATGGGATTTTTTCAGTGTTTCCACTTCCTTCTGGAGTTTGTCATTCTCTCCATATAGTTCTTTGTGGCATTTGTCATTCTCTCCCTTTACTTCTTTCCAAAGTTTGTCATTGTCTCCGTCTAGGTCCTTCTTGAGATTTTCATTTTCTCTCCTTAATTCTCTGACATGTTCTTTATATTCTTTGATTTCTTTGAATATGTCTGCAATTGTTCCTCTAAGATCTGTATCCTGGGCTACTTCCAGGGAGATCTCACCATAGGAATCTACCAAAGGGTTGGTACAGCTTGGGGAATTATTCTGTGCTTTTCCCATGTTGTTCCTTCCTTGTGCCCTCCACATGTGGGTTTCTTTCTGTTTGTATTCTGATGTGAATCCCAAATGTTTCTTCACTGTGCTGAAGGCTTGCTTTGCTTGCCTCCTTCAGATGCCTTCGTTTTTCTTCCTCCTTGTTTGTGGAAGTGTTGACTTCTCTAGGTTTCAGGCTTTCAATTTTGGATATATATTAGAAGTCTAACTCACTCTTCCCTTTCTATTCTGAAGGTTCTCCAAAAACCAGGTAGGAAACAGAACTGGTATGATAAAATGTAACTTTGACTTACATCATCACTGGTCTAGTTTAACTGTATTGAAAGATTTCTATTTGAACACTTATTGCAGCAAGTTAGAGCATGAACTCCTTACCATGTTAATGAGGCTAAACATAAATGAGCAATAGGAAAGGAACACTACATGTGCAGGAACCAAATTTAATGCCGAACATATTGAGTCTGTTCTCAAAGTATAGGGTTTTTCATTAGGGATAATGGCCCTGAAAAGCATATTTTTAATATTGCTGTATTCTATTCTTAACCCAAAGAGAAAATGGAACTTACTATATTTTTTAATTATTCAGGAAAGACAAACCTCATTAAATTGTTGGTAAAATATTTGGATTAGTAATAAAATTACAATCTTTAAGATTCATATTAGGGGGCTGGAGAGATGGCTAAGAAGTTAAGAACACTGGTTATTCTTGCAGAATGTGTGGATTTGAATCCCAGCACCCAAATGGAAGCTAACAACTGTCAGTAACACCAGTTTTGGGGAATCCAACACCCTCTTCTGTCCTCTACAGACATTTCACAACACGGGTGCACTTACATGCAAGCAATACACACATTCACATAAAATAAAAATAATAAATAAAATATAAATAAAAATATCCATGTTAAAATGTGTGTAATATATACTTTATATATATATATATTTATATATATACTATATGTGCCTTTGTGATTTCTTACAGTGATTTTTCTCAATAATTCCCAGATGAATAATATTGATGAATTATTAATTACAAAATAAGGGTAAATGTACAATCAAGATAAAATATATTCCAGTAGTTCCTGAAAGATTCAATAATTTCAAGCTATAGTTAAAATAGATTTAAGGGCTTATCATGACTGGTCTAGTCAGTTAAATTTTTAGGAACTTAATTTAAATAATCATTCAAATGATCTGTGTTGCATTTCATGGAATAGAACTTTGTACCTCTCAATTTACATACTGCATCTAGAAAAGGCACTAAAAGCTGAGCTTCAGGCTGCACAGCATTCTTTTGTAGCAGACTGAGAGCTCAAATTAAACTATTTTCTCTTCATCTGATAAATTTATTCTTGACCTTGCCTATTATTACATAAGAAACCACTGCTGAGATTTGGAGTTAACACAGCTATGAAACTTTAATACCATCTTCCCTTTACAAGTGCTGTGATTTTCTGTCATTACTGAGATAGCTGAGATTGAGATGTGAAAGCAGATGTACTGACACACTGGATAACCACACAGTGGATAAAGGACACAGGAGCAGCTTCAAAGGAGGGGAAAGAGGCTTCCCAACAGGTCCCATGTCATGTCATCAATTACAGACCTGTCACACTAATGACTAAGGGAAGGCAGGGAGCAGTGACAATGGGAACATTCATCTTGCTCTCCTCAAAAAGACGCACCTGTACCCCACTGCACTCTGTCTTCTGCTGCCTCCCGCCTTCCTGACTTTTGTTCTCATGACAGTAAATGTGAGCATGAGCATGTGGCCTATCTATCATCCTTTCTTCCTGAAAGGCACCTTGACTGCAGTTAATGACTGTAATAAGACCAAACAATAGACATTATACCCCAGGCTCTTATGTTCAGCCTTTTTAAAAGTGGACCCAACTGTGATGAAAATATAATCAAAAGATTCCATGAGAAAGCCAAATAATAGTTTTGTATTTTGCTTCATTGGTTCATGTCATAAACATGAATTAATACTTTAAAGAGAAATGTGACTGAGAAGCAATTGGACCAGTTTTCTGGTGCAGACTAAACAAGTAACATCAAATCAGTACAAAAACACATACTTACAAACTTCATTCACAGACTTTGTGGTTTGCCAAGCCTTCTCACAAGAAAACAATAATGCCTTTTAACAAGCATCTGTATATCTGATATTGCCTTTGTTTTCACAAAAATAAATTTATAATATAAGGCATATTCATATAGAAAGAACATTAAAAAGTAAAAATAATTTACACCATTCAATAAATAATTTTGTTGTAGGTTGATTTGTTTCTTTGGTTGGTTCATTATTTCTGTTTTATTTTGTTTTGTTTTTCAGATAGTAGCTTACTCTGTAATCCAGGCCAGCCTGCTGTTTACTCTGTAGTCCAAGATAGTTCTGAAATCATGACAATCCTCTTGCCTTAGCCTCCTGAGTGATGAGATTAGAGGCTTGAGCAACTGTGCCTAGCTCACAATTGGTTTTTGGAAGCCTATCATGGTGGCATAAGGCAGAATGCTCGTTATGTCACTAGATAGACTTGAACTGCATACTTCAGATCTGCATGTTCAAGGGGCTGCTTTGATGCCTTCCATATCTTAAAATTGTTGTTAAAGACAACTGGATCAATGGATTCACAGAAAGAAAATGTAAGTAGTAGTTTTAAATAATTACTACATTCTTTAAAACTAAAATGAAAAAATATATTCTTTATAACATTAAATAGGAAAACTACATTGGACATGGTATTACATAACTGTAATCTCAGCACTCAGGAGGATGAGGTGCCAGGACCTCATGTTCAAGACTAGCCTTAGCTACATAGTGAGTTCTAGGCCAAACTGGGCTACATAGAGAGACCTTGACTCAAAAAGAAAACTAAGTAAAAGTCTGGAAAGCAACTATTTTGCTTTTGCTTTTGCTGCTGCACCCACAGTTGCCAGGGCTGTGTCATTACTGAACTTTCCTCACTGCTACTGCAGCTGCCCTCTTACTGCAGGCAGGCTGAGGTGCCTCCAACAACGAATCCACACAAGAAACTTGCATGTTAGATGGTTACTGCCACCTTATGTAGCAAGAAATCTTTAAAGGTTAAAATATTTGCACAGTGAGGAATTCTAAACTCTTTATTCAGTATTTTATAAAAGAGGATAAAGGGCTGGAGAGATGGCTCAGCAGTTAAGAGCACTGACTGCTCTTACAGAGGACCCAGCTTCGATTCCCAGCTCCCACATGGAGGCTAAGAACTGTCTTTAACTGCAGTTCCAGGGGAATCTGACACCTCTTCTGACCTCTGCAGCATTGTTCAACATGGGTGCACCTACCTACATGCAGACAGTATGCTCATAAACATAAAAAATAATAAAAAAGAGGATATAAAAATAAAAAAATAGAGTAAATGGAGTAAGCAATATAAAACCAGCCTACAAATACCTATGACAATTGGCAGTAATATAAAGTGTCTCTTATCCAAAATGCTGGGAACCAGAACTGTTTGTGATTTAATTTGGGGTAGATGGGATTTGGGACTATTTGAATATTGCATAATGAGAAACCTTGGTTGTTTATGATCCAAGTCCAACATTAAATTGATTATACTTCATATATAATTTAAACATGTATCTTGCAAAGGACATTAGACCATTCTTTTTTTTTTCACATAAATTTATTTATTTATTTATTTTTAACAAATCTAGACCTGTGTTCCCGCCCATTCCCCCACCCCGCCAGAGCTCATGCATTCTGCCAAACATGCTTTTCATCTCTTAGTCTTTCTCAATATTCTCCATGGGGAAGTTGACTGTTTTGAGCAGAGGTTCACTGTTTCAGTCAGTTCTTTGATGCAGTCCTTTCTGTTGTTGTTGTTGTTGTTTCCAATAATGCATTAAACGCCAACTGCTTTGTACAAAAGCTCAAGGGGGCCCTACACAAGAAAATACTTACAACGGGGTAATTGTCACTAGCATCCACATATGAGGATACCATTCATCGTTTGTTTTTTCTGGACTAAGGGTGTTACTCGTCACTCAGGCATGATGTCTCTTCCAGCCTCCAGCCATTTTCCATGCCAAAGCTCGTGAGTCGATCTTTCTTTAACGCTGGCAAGTAGACTCATTGGTGTAGATATGATGGCCACATTTTCACTCTATCCACCAACTCGTCAGTGAGGGGCATTAGGTAGGTTTGGTTCCATCCAGCTCGCGTACTAATTGTGAAGAGAGCTGCCAATAAAACATGGCCGTGCATGTATACTCTGTGGTGGCGTAGTCTTGAGGGTACATGCCCAAAGTGGTAATGGCTGGATCGGTTGGCAATTTCATTCCAAGTCGTCCAAGGTTCTCACACACTTGCTTTCAATATATGGCTGTATGAGTTTACAATTCCCACCAGCAGTGGAATGAGTGTTCCCCTTTCTCCCCATCCACATTAGCATTTGTTGTCATTTGTAATCCAGATAATGGGCACTCCATTGGGATGAGAGGGAATCTTAAAGTAGATTTAATATGCATTTCCCTGATAACTAAGGATGTTGAACACTTCTTGAGGTGTTACTCAACATCTCTAATTCCTCACTTGTGAAGTCTCTGTTCAGTTCTTTGCTCCATCTATTGAGTGGGTCATTTGTTTTCTTTTTCTTTTTGTTTTTTGAGTAGTTTATATATTCTGGAAATCAATGCTTTGTCAGATGTATCTGCAGTGAAGGTTTCCTCCCACTCGGTGGGATTTCTCTTCACTTCCTTGATTGTTTCTTTTGATGTACAGAAGCTTTTGAGTTTGATGAGGTCCCATTTGTCAATTGTCGACCTTAATTCTTGTGCAGCTGCTGTCTGATTTAGGAAGTCTTTTCCTACGCCTATGTCTTGTAGTCTGCTGCCAACTTTTTCTTCTATCACCTTCAGAATTTGGGGTTCACCTTCAGAGTTTGGGGTTTAGACCATTCTTTAGGGCACTTGCATTTTGACTGTGATTGGTCATGTGAGGTGAGGAATAAAATTTTGCATGTATAGCATTATATGAACACTGAAAAAAGTTTCAGATTTGGGATACTTTTAATATTGGATTAAAGATGCTTAAAGCAGAAAAATTGTTTTGTTTTGTTTTGTTTGAGAGAGGATCTTATTATGCACCCATGACTTGCCTGGCACTACAAGGCTGGCCTTGAACTCATAGAGATCCAGTTACCTATGCCTCCCAACTGCTTGGATTAAAGGTGTATACAACCATACCTGCTTTTAAAGCACAAAATTTTTAAAAAGAATACAAAGACTCATAGAAAAGGAAAGGGCTTTTAAGGATGGAACTCAAGAGAACATGACCAAGTTTATTCTAAAGAGGCCATTATACATTCTACCTAGGGGAGGAGAATGACCTATTCTGGTCACAGCCAGGCCTGTGATGATAACAAACCATAAAACTTTGCTAAAATCTGCCATTGGAAGGAAGAAACAGGAGTAGAATACTGCTTGTTTCTCAGTGCTATGTGATGTTTATAAACACAGGAGACCACTTCCTTTTGGAATTTTCTGATACATTTATATTGGTAGCAGTTTCTGAACCTGAACCTATATTATAACAATATTCTGGTGCATCTGAGAAAAACTCACACTGGATGCTTTCCAAAAATGAGTGTATTACAATCCTTCTGTTCATCCTAAAAAAGCCTGCAAAGAGAAACCTATGATGCAGTTTAACAAACAAACTCCAAACCACTAATACACTGAGAAAATTATCAGAAAAATCATTGGTGACTTCTCCATTAATGTAATAAGTATTGTTGGCAAAATCAGCAGGTACCAGTGAAATATAGGGAAAACAAACATTTCAACACAAACACATAGTCTTCCATGAGGAATATTTATGACTTCACAGTCACAAGTCACAAACCTGCATGCAGACAATACATTCATATACATACAGAAATAAATAAATAAATAAATTAATTAATTAAAACAAAGAACCTATAAAAAATTAAAAAAAATAAAAGTTTCAGTATTACTGGTAAGATCTTTCACCTTCATAGCAAATAGTTTCAAATTCATAATAATGGAATAAAATAAATCTGTATTTAAAAATATTTTGGTAACTGGTCATAATATTTTCCCTAATCATTTTTTGGTCTATCCAGATATAATAATGACTTACTCAAAACTTGTCTTCCCAAAGCACACAGTCTCCCACAGGTTTAAATCTTCATTGAACTGTCAGTTGAGTCTTGTAGTCTCTGCTCAGTTATATTTTCTATTAGGAATAAGTTAAGATTATGAGGCTTTATATTGTTTCTCTTTCCAGGGTCCCATAATTAAGTATGAAAAGAATGAAAATAATAAACATATGTGATTAGAAGGAGATACATGTTTAGGAGTGGGGGAGAAGGAAGAAAGTAAATTTGAAGGAGGGAGAAAGGAGGGACGGAAGGAAGGAGAAAGGAGGAAGGGAAAGAAGGAAGGAGGAAGGAAGGAAAGAAGGGAAGGAATGGAGGAAGGAAGAAAGGAAGGAAAGAAGAGAAGGAAAGAAAGATGGAGGAAGGAAGAAAAGATGGGTGAAGAAGGGAAGGAAGGAGGGAAGGAAAAAGGGAAGAAGGAGGGAGAAAGGAGGAAGGAAGGAAAGAAAGGAAGGAAAGGAGGAAGGAATAAAAGAAGGAAATAAGGGAAGGAAAGGAATAAGGAAAGAAAGATGGAGGAAGGAAGGAAAGATGGGGGAAGAAAGGAAGGAAGGAGGGAAGGAAAGAGGGAAGAAGGAAGGAAGGAAGGGAGGGAGGAAGGGGAAAGGGGAAAGAAAGGAGGAAAGGAAAAGAGCAAGAGAAGGAAAGAAAGAACAGGCCTCTAAGCTCTATACATGCTGCCCTGCACTGTTTTAGAAGTTTGTAGAGAAAGAGAAGCCTTACTAGTTTAATCACTTCAGCATTTTCTTCTTTGCCATTTCCTCTCCACACGAGATCTGTTTATTTGCATGTAAGTATATGTGTTACAGGCCTCAGAGAAGCCGACTTTGCACTGTACAGGACACAGACTTAAACACAGCATTAATTAGATTTCCTTAGAACTGTGTTTCTATAAATAAATGCGACCCTGATAATTAAATTCAAATATATAAATTGGTAAAATTTTTAAATGGAGCTAGTTATTTTTATTAGCGTTACTGATGTAGTTATATGTGGAGTTTTCTGCTACAATAAATAGTCCAGGGTCAATCAGCAGCTCTGCGCACATCACGTCACAGCTGGGAAGTTAATGACAGTAAACTTTTTTTATTGATGTTTTGTATATTTCGGACATCATTTCTCAGTTCAGTTTAGACATATTCCCCTTTCCCATCCCCCTACCCTACCCCAGATCATGCATTCTGCCATAAATGTCCTGCATCTTTATTTCCATCTCTTTGTGATTGTGTGTGTGTGTGTGTGTGTGTGTGTGTGTTTAGGAATTCACATTTTCCTCCTTTAATTTTATATTATTCTAAAATATGAATACATAATTTCCACTCATATACAGTAATTACAGAGTCTGAAAGTAAGTGGTGGATCAATTCTAGAGACTGTCAAGAGATTTACATTATAAGAACATAGTTGCTTGCAAATAAACAGAAATATAACCATAATGTTGTTCAGCTTGCCCTTCATCTGGGAACCTGGTGTTAGCATCCACAAATGAGGGAGACCATTCGCTGCTTGTTTTTCTGGGACCGTGATACTTCACTTAGCATAATGGCCTTGAAATCCTTCCAGAATCAAGTTACTAGTGTTTTGGGTTTTTCTGAAGCAATATCTCATATAGTCCAGGCTGGGCTGGAATTTACTATAGTCTTAAAAATCAATAACTTTAAAGATATGTAAAACTCTTTTGCTATATTTTTCATGGTATTTTTCACTATGATATTCCTGAAAGCCCAGTCTGCAGTTTCCAGAATGAAATCTTTTGGCAGCATTGGAGGTATCTTTTCTTTCTATTAGAATGATTTTTGTCTGGGACAAGAAGATGGTACAGCAGGTAATGGTGCTAGTTATTCAAGCATAATAACCTGAATTAAATCCTTGGAACTTATATAAAGGTGGAAGAAGAAAACCAACTCAACAAGACTGACTTCTATCCTTCAGACAACCCCCCTACATATGCAGTATTAATAAAATAAAAAAATAAAAATAATAAATTTAAATTATTTAATTATTTTTTAAAATAATTTTGCCAAAAGATGCTCTCTCTGCATCTGAACCATATATCATAAAAATATATAATGCTAATATTCTTAAAATATACAAAATAGTTTAGGAAAGAACTGGGGGAACATGGAAAGGAAGAAGAGACAAGGGAAAGGGACAGAGGAAGGAAGAGAGGAGAGAATGCACCAGGTAGAAGTCAAACTTGCATACAGATTCCAGACCTGCCACAAGCACATCAATGTCATCTTGCCCAGTGACTTAAACTTTCCAAAATTCTAAGCCTCAGCCATAAAATAATAGCACTGAAGGATATACTCTCAAACATTTACAAAATTTAGAAATTATATGCCTTATATTACATTTAAATCTTCAGTTATATATTCAAGATTTTTGAATCCTACAAGAGACAGAAATATGCATTTGAACATCTTCAGATGAGGTCACAAATGGGACACTCTATCACATCTTCACCCTGGAGCTCAGGAACCATCCAAGAAAAATAGAAAGAGTATAGTTATCAGAGGTCAGAGAGGACCAGAGCAAAACAGTGTCTTACAGACATGTTAGGACAGCTCCTCTCATGAATTCACAGCCACTGTGATTGCCTGCACAAGACCTCACAAGATCAAGCCAATCAATATTCTAGCATGGAATGGGAAGAGGTTCATGAGCCTCCACCCTTAACTGAGGAGCTATGAAGAGCTGATGGTTACAAGGAGAGGGAGAGCCAGTTTTCTTTTAGGGCGTGGTCCCTGGCAGGTTGGCACAACTCCAGTGGAAGACCTCACACCCAAACGTGTATGGACAGCACAAATTGGAGTCGATGGGTGGTTAAATTAACAAGAAACATTAAAAAAGAGAAGATGAGGGGCTAGAGAGATAGCTCAGTAGTTAAAGGTACTGGCTGCTGTTGAAAGGCCCCGGGCTGGATTTCCAGCACCCACAAGGCAGCTAACAACTGTCTGTAAATTCAGTTTCAGGGGTTCGAACACCCTCTTCTGACTTCCACACATTGGTGCACTTAGACACATGCAGGCAATACACTCATACACATAAAACTAAAATAATAAATAAAATATTTTTTTGTTTATTTTTATGTGTGTGAATGTACTGTCTGCATGCAGGTTTGTGCACCCGCGTCGTGCACAAACCGCAGAGGTCAGAAGAGGGTGTCGGATTCCCCTGGAACTGGAGTTAAAGACGGTTCTCAGCCTCCATGTGGGTGCTGGGGATCGAACCTGGGTCCTCTGCAAGAGCAGTCAGTGCTCTTAACTGCTAGGCCATCTCTCCAGCCCCATAAATAAAATATTTTTAAGAGAGGACATGAATTTAGAAGGGTTAGAGAGATGGGAGTGGGCCTGGAAGGAGTGAAGAGGAGGAGCTGAGGTGACTATAATAAAAATGTATTATATGAAATTCTGAAAAGATTATAAAATATTTAAAAATGGAAAATCATCTAAGGGCTTCTCCCTTAACCTTGGTGCTTTCAAGAGAAAGCAGACTATTAACCAAATGACTGACTTTCTGGTTTAGATAGGTATTGCAGTTTAAACCCTTAACAAGTTTGGACTGGGAGAATTCTAGAGTTTTAGTAAGAGGTAAAGCAAAGTTTTCTTTAAATCTGGTGACCAAATAATTCTGCTTAATATGAATATTGTCCTAAAGCAACTACTCATCAGTCATCAGGTTCCACCTGCTCATAAAGCAGTAAATGTCCCCTTGCAACCAGAGATTACTGCCCACTCAGTGAGAAACTCTAAACCAGTTTGATGGATTGAAAGGCTGAGTAATACAACATGGCAGTTTCTGTTTTTTAATAACTCTACCATTTTCATAGTATATGAGGCAGAACAAATTATAGCTATTATAATAATTTAATCATGACAAACAAATGACAAGTGGGCTGCAATGGCCAGACCAATTTCCAGTCAGGTTTAGTAGTTATCCTTAATGTTTTTCAGTGTGTACCTGTGTTCTTCAAAGGGTCTGCGGCCAAGACTGGTAAGTGATTTTAATATTCCAAATCCTAGCAACACCCTTCACAGTTAAAGATGATCATTCCTGGCTAACAAGGAAATAAAACTATTGATAAGAAGGTACAAAATGTAACTTCTATGGTGAATTTTGATTTCTCTTACAAAGTTGCAGAAAAATTAAAAGTAGCTACACAAATTGTAAGAACAATATAGTGGTATTTCTATGACTAAAAATCTGTTCTCAAAATATTTCCCTCACCTCATGTTAATGGGGAAATTTTATGCAAACAGCATGTATTTTATGCTTAACAATATCCTGGAACTCAGAGAATTATAATAATTCTAAAGAAAGTACCATTAACTCTATAACCATGATAGGGTAAGGCAATAAAGACTGTAAAAATCTTCTTTAATAATTTCACTGAAGTCATTAAGAGGCCTCTTAGTTTTGCAATAAGAAAATAAAAACTTCAATTATAAAATAAGTTGACACACGGTAGGAGAGGCAATGGTAAAGCGGAAGTGAAATGAGATAAAGGAGCAGTTTCCTGTAGCCCCAGATACTGTTATCCTGTAAAAAGGAGCAGGAATAGGGCTCACTTTAGTTACAAGCTGGTGAGTCAGCCAATTACTTTTCCTTCCTCCATCAAAAGAAATGAGAACCCTAAGTCCCATACAAAGAATTTCATTACTCAAAATATAGCAAACAGTATGACCAACAGCATATTCCATCATGTCCCTTTCTGACGTGTTTTGTTGAGTCCTGGTTCATATTTAGCATAAGTGGTTTCTAAATAATATATATGGCATTAATTACACTCAAAAAACTATTCACATATTAATCTTCTATAATTGCATCAATTTAGTGACATTTCCAAAGAGTCATGCTTCATAAATAAATAATGAAATAATTTACAATTAATTCACAATGTTGACAAGTGAGGTGCATCATGCTGTAAGAGTGTCATAGAGAACACTCTGCCATAAGTAAATATCACCTGTATGACTGCAATGACACCTGTAATTTACATGTCTATAAGGAGACTTGATCAGTAGAAAATTCAGATGATTTGACCAAAAATATAGAGATGAATTCAACAGAATTAAACACCTTCTACTCTTTCAATTAATATACATTAGAAATATCAATAATTATCATGGAGTGATCAGAGTAGAATGTAGAAATGTGGAGCATAGGACTTTTTAAGGCAGTAGAACCATAACATCTAACACTGTAATGGCTGATATATATAACTATGTGTTGTAAAAACTTATAGAATACAACATAAATGACAAACAGTAAATAAATATCGAGCTTCACTTGATAATAAAATATCAATATTATTTCATCAGTTGTAATCAAAGTACCACATTAACAAAACATGCTAATAACAACAGAACCTGGACAGAAGGTAGTTGATGACTTTACTTTCATCACAAAAAGCTACTCTAAAAGGTAATGTCTACTATTGTAAACTGTCAAGGAGTTTGGTCTGTACAAAAACATAGAGAACTGAAAACATGTTAGCTCAAGCTGCATGAAATTACTAATGTTTTATAACTTTTAACCAATAAAATTTGTAATTTTATAAAGTTCAGCCTGAATTGTAGATCATATTAGACAATGTGATTGATTGCAAGAAAGATAATGTGTGTTCATGTATATTGGAAGATAATATCTGGTACTTATTAGAGGTAGCAGCTCAACATCTCAAGTACTTATCTCAAAATAAAAACTGTCAAATGTTCTTATGTCATAGATACAGTGCTTCACCCCAAAGTTACTGATTCTGAATTATTTAAACTTTTCTCCTGTTTGCATGATCTATGTGTCTTTAACATATTCTTTTCTTTTCTTTCTTTTTTTCATTTCTTTTGTGGGTTAAAACATCTTTTGATATTTGTTTCCAACTTGACTTTTTGCCCTACCACTAAAACATTAATTAGAAGTTAATTAGAAGCTGTATTCCCCTCCATGGCTGGACTTTATCAACATGATCCTAGATGATATGGCTCAGCCATATTGTTAGCAAACCCTCAAAATCCCTCACTTTATTTTGGTTTTGCTTTTGTATTTTTTTCTTCAGGAGCAATTATTTCCTTAGAGAACAATGTTTCATTCTCCTGCTAGAAGTCAGAAACCAGGATGTCAGCTTTATGAGAGTAAAACAAAAAAACCTGATACCCTTAAGTTGTGATGAATATTCATTTATCCATTATCCTTTTTTTGTTTCTTATTTCTTTTTCATATTGATAGGTAAAGGTTTGCCAAGCAATCCTTTAATTTCATCACTGATGAAATTAAATCACATTTGTGTGTTTGTGTGAACATATATGCATGTGTTGTGTGATTCCCATAATGCAGTAGTTATCACATTCACCCTACATGTGCATGTGGTGGCCAAAGTGCAACCTTTAGGTGTCATCCTTGGATATTCCTTCTTCCTACCTCCTTTGAAACATAGTCTCTCAGTGGTCTGGAGCCACATACATGCAGATAGTATAATAAATGTGTTGCAATCTTAGTATTTTTCCTATATTATAATTTTCTATACTCTTTTTATGACTAATTGTTCAAATATAAAATTGTAGCAGTTACTTTTCTATTACTGTGATAAAATACCACGATCAACTGAACTTGTAGGAGGGTTACTTTTCTACTGCTGTGATAAAATACCACGATCAACTGAACTTGTAGGAGGGTTTTGGTTTGGGGGGGGCTTAAGGTTCCAGAGAGCTGAGTCCATCATGGTGGTGGGGGCATGGTGAAAGGCAGCCCAAGCAGAAAGCTGATGGGTCACATTTTTAAGCAAGCAAGCCACACATTCTAAACCTCTACAAATAGCATCACCAATGGGAGACAAAGGTTTCAATTCTTAGTGCCTATGGGAGACATTCATCATTCAAACATTTTATATCTAAAACCACATGTTTAAAACTTCAATATTTTCTCTAATGCTGTCTAGAATAAAGAAAATAAGCAAAGTATATCCACATAATGTTTTTATACATCTTAATGACAACTCCAACATGATATTATTTCAGTGTCAAGAAAATTGTTTTAGTTACTATATTAGAGTCAATTATCTAGAAGATGAAATTTTCCAGGTCACAAACTGAACTATTTTACAGAAGTAGCCTTGCTGGCCAACTTCAGTTCTCAGGGTAAAATTCTTAGCCTGTCCAAGCAAGTCAAGACGAATCTGACACTGCAAGAATGGAAGCATGATTGGCAGGTGGTCCTATCTATTTCAAAGACAAAGACCATTCCGGATGTGAAATGATTTCACAAACTTACAGGCAAAGCGGTTAAAGGCACAGAGCTCTAAACCACTGTTGTAAAAGACAGTTCTCTGCCACTGCCGTCCATGACATACCTGATGAGCAAAGGGCTTGTCTAAAAGAAGAGAGAAAATCCTGTGCTCACACTTGTTAAACAATTCTAGTTAGGTATAGGTTATATCAGTTTTCAATGTATGGTGGTTGATTTATATGATTCCATGTATACATCTTTCTTCTATCTTGTACCAGACTTTAAAAGAAACAAGAAAGTTACAAAGAAGATAGAGAAAAGATAAATAATAAAACAAAACTTGAGACTCAAAAAAAAGTGAGTGTGGCCGTGTGTGGTGGCGCACGCCTTTAATCCTAGTACTTAGGAGGCAGAGGTAGGTGGATTTTTGTGAGTTCAGGGCCAGCCTGGTCTACAGAGTGAGTTTCAGGTCAGCTGGAGCTACAGGGAGACCCTGTCTCAAAAAGAACAAAAGAAATGTGAGTGTGAAAGTATACATTACTTTGAAATCATTTTCCCCTGTTCAAGAGTAGACTTGTTACCATGAACCTGAAGAAGTCAATCCCAACTGCTCCAGGACTACCCAGTCATATCAGAGAGTCAATGACAATGAAAAAAGGCCGTGCCCAAGTAGAAATATCCATTAGAATATAACTAGTTTAGTGAAGGGGATCAGCATACCCACCCCAACAGGCTCCATCTTTCTTTTTTTAAGGGCTCCATCTTTAGAACTGAGCACAATCAGGAGATAGATGGCCAGAGTGGGTGGTATTTCTTAAAAAAATATGGGTTTGACCATTAAAAATTCAGCAGATGCATTTCTAACTTTAGGGAGTAAGGAAATAACTGGTATTTCTAAGATTCTACCATTGAGAATTAATAGGAAAACTCTTTCCCTCATCACATTTATTAATACTGACCACTCTATAGCAAAGATTCTAATCTGGGTAATTTAATATCTCAGACCTCTTCTCACGTGCATTCTGCTTGCTCTCTGTGCTTCCTGAATGTGATTGAAGTCCTGACTCTCAGCTCTCTGCTCTGGCTCCCTCCTGCCACGCCTCCCCACCAGGATGAAATCTTTAGCTTCTGGAACCATAAGTTAAATAAATTCTTCCTTCTAGAAGTTCCCTTGGTCATGGTGTTTATCACAACAAAATAAAAGTAATTAATACAGCCACAGAGGTAATTCCATGATTAATCTTGTCTTCAACAAAACACATGTAGAAAAGCAATGCTGACTTACTACAGAGGACTGCAATTGTGAAAATCCACTTGTTAATGCTGACTCACTACAGAGGTCTGCAATTGTGAAAATCCACTTGTCAATGCTGACTCACTACAGAGGTCTGCAATTGTGAAAATCCACTTGTCAATGCTGACTCACTAAAGAGGTCTCAATTGTAAAAAGCCACTTGTCAGAGCTTTGCTGCTGTTTTAATGGTGTTGGCTGATGGTGGGTAGGGATAGTGATTTTCTGTCTTACTCTAAATTTTAAAGAAACTTTGTTCTTTGACAAAAAGCAGTGATTTTTTTTAAAAGAACTTTTTAATTTATTGCTTGTGATGAGGATAATTTGTAGTTCCTCCTGGGATGTTACAAAAACTCCCAGAAAAATACACATTTATGGACATACAATATTTATATTTTAAAAAGAGCTATAGATTCTATAAAAATGACCCAAAATATATAATCACATAATCTTCTATATTAAAATTTATCCCTGTGCCTGATGATCTATCACTATTGAAATACAGTAATTAGTGAAATCATTAGTCTGAAACCCTCTTAACACAAAACATAGCACACCACACCTAAGATGGACATCCCCACATAGCACATTAAAAAATATTTTTCTAGGACAGAACTTAGTCTAAAAACAGAGAAAGTTGAGAAGTTTAAGAGACTATTAAGAGAAGACTACTGTAAGCACAAAGGAAAAGAGAATTAAAGACCACAGTGCACAGAGCATCAAAAGCTGTTTTAGAATGACACATGTCAGGTAGCGTTTAGCATTTACTTTAAGTAGGTAATATGTGATGGCTTTTATACTCTAAGTACAACACAAAACTGTAAGATGTATTACCACGGTTATGAAATACTGATCTATATACTTTAAAACAAAGGTAGAAAATTGAACTTTTAAAAAGAAATCCTTTGTCAACTTTAAAAACAAACATTAAGGGCTGGAGAGATGGCCTAGCGGTTAAGAGCGCCGACCGCTCTTACAGAGGACCCGGGTTCGATCCCCAGCACCCACATGGTGGCCGAGAACCGTCTGAAACTCCAATTCCAGGAGAACTCCAGTTCCAGGGGAACCCGACACCCTCTTTTGACCTTTGCAGCATTGCATGACACGGGTGCACAAACTTGCATGCAGACAGTACATTCATATACATACAGAAATAAATTTTAAAAAATTTAAAAAAACCATTAAATTAATAAATCACTTTTTTACACATATAATGAGAGCATTTGGAAAAGGTTTTTGCTTCTTTCTTCCTGTGTCCTCCTCCAAGAAGCTGATAAAATTTAGTCTGCCTGCCCTGAGGGTTTTTCTTCTAAACTCTAGTAAATTATCCTTATGCTTCCATTTGAATACATTCTTTTTTAATATTTATTTATTTATTTTTATGTGTATGAATGCACTGTCTGCATGTAGGTCTGTGTACCCATGTTATGCAATGCCACGGAGGTCAGAAGAGGGTGTCGGATTCCCCTGGAACCAGAGTTCTCCTAGAATTGGAGTTACAGACGGTTCTCTGCCTCCATGTGGGTGCTGGGGATGGAACCCAGGTCCTCTGCAAGAGCATTCGGCGCTCTCAATATATATAGTAATATATATATATATATATATATATATACAAAAGTAATATATATATAAATGTAACTGCACAATTAAATGTTGAAAAATAAATGGATAATTATATACATATAGATATACATATATAAATCCACTTGGAAAAGTGATTTTCAAAAAAAATCTAGAAATGAATAATTTAAAAAAATCCTAAAAGTCCTCAAAACATATCTTCTATAGAAAGATCTTTAGAAAAATAAACATACAAATATGTGTGTGTAAAAATAAAATTTTCAAATTAAAATGATTCTCAACTTATAAAGGGGTTACATACCAGAATTTGTATCAGACTTTGAACATATTTCAAGTAAAACTATTTTTAAAACACCTAACCTACCATATATTATTACTTAGCCTTGCCCCATTTAAATATTCTCAGAACACTTATATTAGCCTACACATAGGGATTACAAGAGAGTACTATAACAGATATTAGTAGCTCAGGAATAGATAAAAAAAAAAAAAAAAGCCCTCAGACTTCAAAGCATGGCTCTTACTGAATGAATGTAGCCTTACCACTACTTTGACCTTGAAATCTCTAAGTTATAAACTTTCTGTATACAATGGAAAAATCATTCAATAACTTATTTTGGTACATTTAAAATATATTTTCTGAGAATATGTAATTGAAAAAGCAATCTGCTGCACTGAGGGAAATTTAACCATATAGAATATATGGTAGTGAATTTTATTATTTCTATAGTACAAGATTATCAACTTTATTAACAATTTATAAACAAGGTGCTAGAAAAATAGTTCATTTATTAAGAATGCTTGTTGCTCTTCCAGAAGATCTGAGTTCAATTTCCAGCACCCACATTGGGCAGCTCACAAACACCTGTAAGTCCATCTCCAGGGGATTTGATCTCTTCTGCCAACCATGGCACTTGCATGAATGTGGACATCACATGCACAAACACACACACACACACACACACACACACACACAAACAAACAAGGAATAGCTATTTAAATTTACTTACTCATTAGCTGTTTTAAATTACACATAATTATTTTATATGATTGAAGAATTTGCTAACAAAATAATTTTTAAATTAACTCCTTTTACAGTTTACTCAGTTATAGCACAATTTTCTTCTATAACATTTATATTACTTTCCATAATTTTTGAGAGTTTATATGTATGTGGGAATTAAACTTTGTGTGTGGCTTGAAGCAAGAACTTTGTAAGGCCTGTCCCGGGAGATCTCCCGTTATCTGATATCTCTGTGGGCTTCCAGAGTTATCTGTAGCCGGAAGATTCGGGATATTACAATGATTCTTGCTTCACCCTGTCTCTGCAAAGTTCCAGGCCCCTTCCCTTGAGGCAATGAGCAAAATGTCACACCTCTAGTTACCTGTTGCACAAACCAGAGCTCTGCAGCCCCCTGATTAGAACCAAGTTGGCTCACCCCTCCCTTCCACCTGCTCCCCACTTCCTTGCCCAGAGCACAGTAGACTTAGATGTATAGACCTCACTGACAGAAAATAAACAGAGTTCCTATCCTCCCAAGCTCTCCACATGTGTGTGTGAGTTCGTTCTATGGGTGATCTCTGGCAGTTTTCCCTTCCCCCTTCTTGTGGGAGCAAAGCCTAGAGACTGTTGGCCTGCAGGCAGAAGGCAAGTCCTGTAGCTGAGCCAAGAAGGGAAGGACAGAATGTGGAAGGTGGTCACGCGTGATTCAAAGACACAGACCTGACAACTGGCGCCCAGAATGTGCAGCTCGACTTTCCACCAAGGAAGAAGGAAACAAGGTATTTCTCAGGCTCTCTCTTAGCCCCAATTTCCCCCACGTGAGGGAAATCTCAGGGGGTTTTACCATAGAAACAAGGAGATACTCCCCCTAACCAGGGTAGTCACGACCAGCTATGGTATATTTCCATGGAATTTAACTATTTTTCCATGAGAGATTGAATCTTTGAATCTGCTTTTAGTCTCTGTCCTCTAGACAGCCAGCTGTGGCACATCTCCATGTAATTCTCTCTTCCTGTGAGATTAGTCTTTTAAACTGTCTCTTTCCCTAACCACTAGCATTTCCTATCTCTCTTTATCATGGGTAACAAACACACACAAGCCCAACAGACCCACAGGCTAAGAAAATAAAAACGCTCCTCAAGAGTCGAGGAGTTAAAATTTCCATGCGGGAAGCTGTCTCCTTTTGGAGCGAGACTCTTAATATTGCCCCGTCGATGTCCTCCACAGACTTATGGAGTTCAAAATCCTGGATATGTGTGGCACAGAATGCTAGACATTGAGAAAATGCTCCAGCATCTCTCACATTCTTGTCACTACTAACTGCAGTGAGACAATGCTTAGGGCCTTCTTACCAAACCATGCCAGGAAAGGAAAACAACAAAATTAAATTGTAGACCCCCTCCTCTCAAGAACCCGCTAAAATTCCCCTTGAGAACCCCAATAAAATTCCCTCTGAAAGTCCCTAGCCCAGGTAAAAAAGGGGGGAAAAGAGTCAGTGCACACCCTCTGGGCAGCACCTATTTCAGAAGGCTCACATCCTGCACTGATAATTAAAATTGGGGGAAGATCTTTTAAATGTTTGATAGATATAGAAGCAGACAGAACCATTATAAAACAGCAAGAAATACCCCCTGAATGGCCCTTGCTCCCAGGACCTAAACTTCTAGGAATAGGAGGGCCCTTACAGTCTTCCATAACTAAAAATGTTTATACCTGGGAAGACTCTGATGGAAACATGGGTCAGATTTGCCCATTAATAGCACCCATTAATATCAATCTGCTAGGGAGAGATATTTTAGAGGCTTTGGGTGTGGTTATTGGTACTCCAAATGAGAACAACCATGCCCAAACAAATCATTTAACTGGGGGGGAAATGCCTCCATCATCTCAGCAAGAAGCACCCCCAATCCTAAGGGTCACTAAAGAATATGCTCCCCCTCATCTGGACTGGAAGTCAGATGACCCAGTCTGGATTGATCAGTGGCCCTTACCAGGGGAGAAATTACAAGCTCTCCCATTGCTACACTGGCTTCCTCCCCATCTTTTCCAAGATGCGCCTATAAGGCAGGCCGCATCTGTTTTCACAGATGGAGGGAAGCAAGGGGCTGCAGCCATCATTTATGACAACCTGGATCAAGCCCCTCAGATCCTGTTTCACCAGCTCCCTGACCATTCCTCACAGTACAGAGAACTCTATGCTGTTTATCTATCTCTCAAAGAAACCAACAGGCCTCTTAATCTCTTCTCAGACAGTATCTATGTGATCGATCTGCTGCCCCGGCTATCCAGATCCTTTGTCCAATTAGACAAAAATCCCCTCTCCCTGCTTCTCATTGCAGTTTCATCTCTCTTACAGAATAGGAGCCACCCCCTCTTCACACAGCACATTCATGCCTCCAGCCTCCTGCCAGGACCTCTCTCTGAAGGCAACACTCTTGCAGACCGAGTCTCCTCTTCAGGGGTCTACGTCCTGTCCCTCTCTGAAGCAGAAAAATTCCACTCCCTCACCCATGTTAACTTAAAAGGCCTCCAAGCTCACTTTCCTAAAATTCTTTCTGCCCAACTTCATCAACTCCTTAGAACCTGCTCTTCTGTTCTACTCTAGTTAAAACACCTGCACTACAGGTTTGGGGAATTAACCCCAGGGGATTGAAAGCCAATGCACTCTGGCAAACTGACATTACACACATAGCTTCTTTTGGGAGACAAAAATATGTATTTGTCACTATAGACACTTTTTCCAAATTCACTTGGGTGACTGCCCATACAGAAGAGAAAGCCAAGGACCTCACTGCCCACCTACTTTCTGCCTTTGCTACCATAGGCATCCCCAAACAGATTAAAATGGACAATGGGCCAGCATTTGCTAACTCTTGCTTTAAAACATTTTGTCAATTATGGAATATTGTACATCATACAGGTATTCCTCATAACCCACAGGGACAAGCATCATAGAATGGACCCATCAGGTCCTAAAAAATCAGCTATTAAAATAAAAGGCTGGGAAATACCCTCCTAACATCCAGCTGGCCATGGCATTGGCAACTGTAAACCTCTTTAACATTTACAGAGATTCAAAGTGTCCAGCCATAGTCAAACATTGGCAGACACCCAGCACTGTTCCTCAAATAATTGTCAGATGAAAAGACCCCATAGACAATCAGTGGAAAGGACCCAATCTACTGTTAACAACTGGGAGGGGCTTTGCTTGCATCTTCCCTCAGGATTGTCCCAGACCCATTTGGATTCTGGCCAGAAATGTCAGATTCATCGGTTCTTTGCCAAAGAAACTTGGGAAGGAAGAAATCAGATAACTGGAACCAGCAACTGTATTTTGGAAGGCTTCAACTAGGCAATCACAGTCACTGTGTTTCCCAATTCCACCACTACCTGTCAGGCACCCTTTATCTGCTTCACCCATCTTAACAAAGAACAGTGTTTGCAGTAAGCTGATTCTTATGGTGGTTGCAGATTCTGGTCTTGCAGGTTGGAGAGTGTTTGCAGCCCAAGAAGCCTGTTCCAAATCCAAAATAACCAGTTTAAAATTAACATACAGGACCCCCGGAGTGACTAATGGAGAGCTGGAGTACAGGGAAAACTCTACCCTTACAGCAATGCCTGGTACCCTGCGGCAGATATCCGTATCTCTTGCCAGCTTGTTCTAGCTCCTCAACCTATCCTCACTCAATCTCATATTCTGTTACAGGAATCCAAAATGGAAGAGAAGCTGCAGTCCACTGTAACATGGCCTCAGTACATTAAATATGCCAGAGATCTCCTCAATTACACCACCCACCCTAATGTCTCCCAATGTTTTTTCTGTGCTTCCCTCACATGCCTTCTTTTCACTGCCATCCCCTCTAACACCTCCTTACAGGAATCTGCCCCCACGAAGACAGAGCCAGTGTTTCACAGCATTTCTCTCTTCGACCAACTCACTATGCTTCCTATTTGTTTAGTAGAGCTATAGCAGCCCCAGACCCCAGGTGCCTCTGAAGTGTCCCTCTCAACAGGACCCTGTGTGTCAAATCACCATTCTTTCTCTGGTGTGATGGCACCGCATCCCTCTGTGCAAATGCTACTGGTTCAGGAATTTGTTTGCCAGTAATTATCACCCCTCAGCTCTTCCTTTATGAGAAGGAGGAAGTTGCTTGGATGCTGTGACTGGACCCAGACCATCAAAAGAGAGAGATTTTCATCCCAGTTCTGGTCAGCCTAGTCCTCGCTCTCTCCACGGCAGCAATGGGAACTGCGGGTGGAGCCCTAGCAAAGGTTTACAGCATGGAAGTGGACTTCCAAACTAAGCTTGATGAAGCAATAGGGTCCACAATGAACAGCCTTGAATCACTCCAGAGGCAGATAACTTCTCTGGCCAAGGTGGTGATGCAGAACTGGCAAGCCCTGGATTTGTTAACTGCAGAAAAGGGGGAACCTGCATGCTCCTGGAAGAAAAATGTTGTTTTTATTTAAATGAATCTGGTATTGTTGAGCAAAATGTTAAAACTCTAAGGGACCTCAGGAAAGAACTCCATGATAGATACTCCCCACAAGTTTCTGTCCCATGGTTTTCCAACCCCCTGACTACCTGGTTACTTCCCTTACTGGGACCCATTGTCACCCTAGGAATTCTCCTGACTATTGCACCCTGTGTCCTCTGGTTTATCAAAAACTGAATCAGTACACTCACTGAGGTTGCAGCCAAGACAAAGGATGGGATGTGGGAATGAAACTTTGTGTGTGGCTTGAAGCAAGAACTTGTAAGGCCTGTCCCGGGAGATCTCCAGTTATCTGATATCTCTCTGGGCTTCCAGAGTTATCTGTAGCCAGAAGATTTGGGATATTACAATGATTCTTGCTTCACCCTATCTCTGCAAAGTTCCAGGCCCCTTCCCTTGAGGCATCGAGCAAAATGTCACACCTCTAGTTACCTGTTGCACAAACCAGAGCTCTGCAGCCCCCTGATTAGAACCAAGTTGGCTCACCCCTCCCTTCCACCTGCTCCCCACTTCCTTGCCCAGAGCACAGTAGACTTAGATATATAGACCTCGTTGACAGAAAATAAATGGAGTTCCTATCTCCCCCGGCTCTCCACACGTGTGTGTGTGTGTGTGTGTGTGTGTGTGTGTGTGTGTTCGTTCTATGGGTGATCTCCTGTGGTTTTCCCTCCCCACTTCTTGCAGGAGCAAAGCCTAGAGACTGCTGGCCTGCAGGCAGGAGGCAAGTCCTGGAGCTGAGCCAAGAAGGGAAGGACAGCATGTGGAAGGTGGTCACATGTGACTCAAAGACACAGACCCGCCATATGTAATTGACAGCACTAAAGATTTTTTCTGCTCCTTTTTCTAAATATCCATACTGATATAAAATATATCATTCTTCTAAAGTATAACATGAGTACTATAAATGCACAATTTTGGTTAAAAAAGACTTTCAAAGCACAGAGACTAAACATCTAAATAAGTCTTACCAATATAATAAAATATAGATGCATATCTAATCAATTTCCTGTTTATTATATAACATGTAATTAAATTTGTCTTAAGACATTATATACTTTAATTAAGAGGTAAAAGTTTATAGCAGTGAGTCCTAAGAATATTGATTTTAAAACTTAAAAATAAGAGCAATTTTTAAAAAGAATACTTCACAGTATCTTTCCCATCATTTATATACTTATAAATATATATGGAGAGATTTTTATACACTAATATCTATCTCATTTTTATTGTTCTGACCCTTTCTAATCCTACAAAAAACATTTAAATATTTTTATTTATTATTTTTATTTTATGTGTATAAGTACATTGCCTGCATGAATGCAAGTGCATCCATGTCATCCAGTGCCCACAGAGATCAGAAGAGGGCATCAGATTCCTTGGAACTGGAGTTATGCATGGCTGTTAGCCACCCTGTGGGTACTAGGCACCAAATCAGGGTCCTCTGCAAGAGCAGCTCAGTACTCTGAAATGCTGAGCCATCTCTCCAGCCCCTACATAAAACATTTAAAAATCCACTCCAATGAGTGATGTCATGAGACAACTAACTAAAAGTGCTTGACACACTTCCCTCCATAAAAGCAGGAAAAAGCAAAGTAATATGACACCATCAAAAGAACACAGTAATTCTTTAACAACAGAAGCCAAAAGTATAGGAAATCTCCAAATTGTCTGAAAAAGAATTGAAAATAATGATATTATGTGGACTTAACTAGATACAAGCAAGTACAAAGACAATTCAATAAAATTAGTGAAAAAAATCAATAAAATTAGCAAAAGAAAATTCATGATCTAAATAGCAAATTCGACAAGAAAATAATGAAAGAAAAGAAATTTGGTTGTAAGGAACTCAGGAAATAAAAAGTTTTAAATACAGTTAGATCCGCAGTCCCTGACTAGACCAAGCACAAAGAAAAATTTCTGAAACTGAAGACATTTCTTTAGAAATAACAGTAAAAATAAAAAGAGCCCAAGGATAACACATGTGCCTTGCAAATGGAAAAGAGGGTCTATTGATATGATACCACACTTAAAATATTCCGAGAGCTACACCAGAAAACTGTTAACAGCTTTTAGCAAGGTAGCAGGATACAAAGTACAAATTAAAAGTAGCTTTTCAGCATTCCAATAAAGAAGGCTAAGAAATCAGAAATCAATCTCACTTACAAAAGCTCAAAGTTAAACAAATAGAAATGAACACCTACTAATAAACTTAACCAAGGAAGTGAAAAAGGTTTTACAGTAGGAAAAACCTGAATAATTTGAAGAAGACACTAGGATGGGAAGACTTCAGGGGTCCATATGTTCACTGATGAGCAAAGTTAATACTGAGAAAATGGCAACATTGCCAAAAGTAATCTGTAGATACATGTAATTTGCATCAAATATCTAGTGACATTTTAACATAAGTACAAAAAGAACAAGCCTAAAATCCATTGAAGAAAAACTCCAATACTAAAGCAATCTGAGAAAACCGAAAATTCTAGAGATAGCATAATGCTCAGCTTTTCATCACACAACTAACAGTGGCAAAAACAGAACAGTCTAGCATAAAAACACACTTCCAGAATAAAATAAAGAATTCAGAAATAAAACCATGCAGATACATCATATGATTCTTCACAAAGGTGCCAAAAAGTTAAATGGGAGAAATTTGACATTGATGCTGTGGTATAATTCGGACGGGTATCTACAGCAGAAAACCTGGACCATGGCTAAGAGAGAACTCGCATTAATACGCACTGGCGCTCGTGCAGGGATCCACGGTTCAGGACCCATGAATTCCCGGACAGGCTGACAACCAGTCAGTCCTCCAGGTCAGGGTATCGTGATGCAGTTTGTCTGACCCCACGGCAGGGCGTGCTACAACAGTCAGGCAAACCCATACACACACACACACACACACACACACACACACACACACACACGCATGCACGCACGCGCGCGCGCGCGCACACACACACACACACACACACGCAGACACACACAAGTAAATAAATAAATAAATAAATATCCCTGAATCCATATCTCTCACCCTGTATAAAAATCTACTCAAAATGGATCAAAGACCTTAATAAGCACTGAAACTCTTTTAGGAGTTTCTGCTCAGCAAATGAGGCAAATTCCCCTGTAAAGAAACAGCATAGAGAATGAGAGAAAATCTTTACCAGACACTTATTCATTAGAGGCTTAATATCCAACATGGATAAAGCCAATTCATAAGCAGGTAAATATATTAAAAGAAGAACTGCAAATGGCCAATAAACAAGTGAGAAAAATTTTAGCATCTTTAGCCATCAGAGAAATCCAAATCAAATCTACACTGAGTGTCTGTCCCACACCAGTAATCAAAAACATAGAAAATAAACCATAAAGGTTGGTAAGGGTCTAATGAAAGGGGAAGTCTTATATACTTATTGATAATAATATCAACCCAGTTACTATGGAAATCAATGTAGAAGTTCTCTATCAAACTACTAAACTGTATTATATGCTACAGCTGTAGAGCTTCTTGGTATGAAAATGAAGGAATCACACTCAACGAATGGCAGAGATAGATACCTGGACACCATGTTGAATGAAGCACTATTCATAGTAGGCAAATTATGGAATTAGCATAGATGCCAATCAGTGGATGAACGAATAAATACATTTTGGTATTTATACACACTGAAGTACTATTCATGCCATTTTCAGGAAACTCATGGAACTGAACATTATCATGTTAGATAAAATAAGCAAAACTCAGTAAGACACATGTGATATCTAGAGGGGAAAGATACGAAACTAGAAGGAGTCTATCCAGAAAGAGAATGCAGATGAGACTTGAGGGAGGCAGAAAACAGAGGGAAACAAAAGAATCCTATCAACACATGTAACATGCACGCACAATATATTAAAGTAAAATATATTATTTCCCAGTTAATTTACATAATAAATCATAAAAACTGTGGGAAGAGACAAATAAGGTCAGTCATACAATGATAAAATCAAGTTAAAAAGAGAAATTTAGTACCTGTATATCATACATGCCCTGCACTGGAGTATTCAGTTACAAAAATTAGATATAATTTCCAACACACTATTAGTTGGGGATCTCAAAGCTCACTTTCATGGATGGAAAGGTCATATAACCAAAAGAATCAACAAAAGCCATGATATCTAAGTTATGTTACACAACAAATTAAGCTAAACAACATTTACAAATCATTTTCTACAACAGCGGTAGAACATCCTTTATTCTCTAGGATAGACAATACAAACAGTCACAACACAATTGTCAGAAAATCCAGCATAATCTAAATTATGCCATGTATCTTCTCTGGCCACAATGGAGTTAAACTAGAAATCAGCAAGAGTAACTTATTGAAGGAGAGAGGGAGGTTGCATCCTGGGTGAAAAAATAGAGTTAGATTTGAAGAGCGAGCAAGTATAGCATGCTATGAGAAGAGTGAATAGCATTTACAATCGATGACATATTTAGAAAGAGAAATTTGAAAATTTCAAGCAGAAGGAAATATAAATGTTGAAAGTGATGAAAATATTCACTAATTACTATGTTTGATCACTATGCATGTACTCATATCAAATTCTTACATTGTATTTCACACAAATGTATAACTCTCATGTTAATAAAAAATGATTGATTTGGGGTAAGCAAGACTGCTCAGCAAGTAGAGGCACTTGTGCATGTATGCCCAGTTACCTGAGATCCAGCTTCAAGTCCCACAAAATGGCAGAAGAAAGCTGACTCCAACTAAGTTGTCCTCTGACCTCTACACACCTGCCTTGTCATGATCGTATCTTTCTCTTCTTCTTCTTCTTCTTCTTCTTCTTCTTCTTCTTCTTCTTCTTCTTCTTCTTTGTTTCTTCTTCTCTCTCTCTTCCTCCCTTCCTCCTTTTCTCCTTTCCTCCCTCTCCCTTACATACAAACTTTTAGTAAGTTTAAAAAATTACATAAAAATAAATACTCAGAATTATCTCTGGTTAAGAGTGTCACCATGATGATACAAAGTGTCAGAATTTTTGTTTTGTTTTTGATATTTCTGAAACAGGGTCTCATTATGTAGCACCAACTGGCACAAAATTTATTATATAGACCAGTCTGGACTAGATCTCAGAGATCTGCCTGCCTCTGCCTTCTGAATGCTGAGATTAAAGGTATGTGCCACCACACCTATCAAAACTGTCAGAATTTTTAAAAAATATATAAAGACTTTAATCTGAAGTTTGGCAAACTATGTCATTTTATAGAGATAGACATTTAAATAGTCCTATAATATAGAATACAAAGTTTTATAAAGTTAAAGCCATTGAAACATTAGTAAGATCTAGCATATTCTCCCTTCTCCATGTTAATTCTAATTAAACTAGTTCTTCCTACTCAGCAGGTGTTAGCAGTCACCAATTAGAGGAGACAATAACCCACAATTAAACTACCAACTTTTGATTATTTACTCTTTTTCTTTCTTATTTTCTGACCTATCATAAGCCAGGCTTTTTTGAAACACTGAAGATATTTTAGATTATGGCTCTTTAAATAAAAAGATACATTCAGTAAAAATACACTTCTAACTAAGTATTTGCAAATGAGCATTTATTTTGTTTGACCTTTAGAATTAACATAAATAACTGCTGGATACAAAGGACAAAAAATTCTGGTGAAGATGAGGGGAGAGAAGAAGGGACTCTTACTGCTGGGAAGAATGTAAACTTGTGCGGCTACTGCAGAAATCAGTATGGAGCGTTCACCAAACAAATAAAATTACCATGAGGCCCAGCTGTACCATTCCTGGGCAGATAATCAAAAGACTCTAAGTCCACATACCACTGAGATACTTGAACATTCCTCTTTATTGTTGCTTTCTACATATCAGTAAGGAAATGGAATCAGCCTAAATGTCAATCAACTGATGAATGGATAATGAAAATTTGATGCATATACATAATGGAATTTTATTAAGCTGTAAAGAAAAGCGAAATCTGCAAGAAAACATATGGTTCTGGAAATTATTATACTAAATAATTCAGACTCAGAAATTCTCATCCACATATATAGGCATTAAAAACTAGGATCCACATATGAGAACATTCAGTATTTGTGAATGTGGGCATAAACCATGAAACTTACAAAAGGGATCTGGAGAGTGGGAGAAGGTGTTGAGGAAGCAGGGAGAACATGAAAGTGGAAGGGTGGGAATAGAGTTATACAAGTAGGGTAGGGGAAGGGACAGGATTAAACAAAAACAAATTGTGATTGAAAATCACAATGAAGCACATTTCCCTATATGCTAATTAAAATTAAGAATAAAATAAATTTTAAAACCTTTTAAAAATTAAAAAAGTAATTGCTACAAACCACTGTGAAATATGGCCTTTTCAGGAGTTGGTAGGGTAGAAATGAGAGACCTATTTCATTCTCTCAAAAAGATGAAAAAGATCCAATACGATCACAATTCCTATGACCCTACAGGTTTATAGGAATTATAGACCTAATTCTTATACTCAGAACGCCCTCAGCTTGGGAGACCTTCATTCATTATGAACCAAAACTACAATTATTAAAATATTAAATATATAAATATATTTAAAATGAATAAAAATAGCTTAAAATTTTATAGAAAAGTAGATAAATGTTTTATGTAAATGGTATAGAGAGTTAGAGAATAGCTACAATATTAAACCTATGTAATTCTTCAATATTTTTTCTTAAAAGGTATCTTCAAAAATGGTTCCAAGTAAAGATTTCTCTTGGTCAGTAATATCAGTAAGCATGCGGTAAACACTTAAGATACACACATTCACTACTTTCTAGAAATCATTCTATTCTTGTCTTTGCTGAAAAATAAATATTGACAAGCCTCGTATGTTGTTGGGCCAGGAGAAACCTCTTTGGTAAAATGTCCAAAGCACTTTGGTGATTTAACAAATGAGATTATGGCACAAGACTTCTTTAAAATAGAATCATATGATGCAGGCCCTAGAGAAAAGAAATGGAAAAACGGTAATTTAAGTGGTTTAAACTACTGACTTAATCATTTTGATATTACTCTTAGGTTAAGTTCTCAGTGTTCAAAGTTAGCAACAATCTTACATCCACTCATTCTAAATATGTAGCTCAGGACTTTGAATTATGATGTGCATAAACAAATAACATCTATTTCTTTAATTATTAAATGTAGTATGAAAATAACTTCCAAAACAGACAGAACAGTACTTTCTCAAGATATACATCATAAAATATAGTTAATAATTTATTTTCCAAATATATAATCATGTTCATGAGGAAGTAGTGGCAGACTGCATTTAAAAGTATGAACAGATACCCTCTAGATAAGATGACCAGACTCCAGTGGATGAATTTGCACTGAGGGACATCTAGGTACAAATGTTTGACAGGATAGGACTTAGGGTATATGACAGAATGCATGAAATCCGGGGGGGGGGGTTATGTGATGGGTGGATTGGAGAGGGAATCTAAATATGATTATGATCTATTATATGAAATACACAAAAACTCAATAAACTTAAACAGATCTAGGGTGCCAGACTAATTATGAAGCATACTATTCATCTGAGAAGCCATCTTTAATGCCTAGCAATGTATGAAAACTAAGATATTTGGTAGATTTTGCTAAAACCTGTTTGTGAAGACTTTCCAGATGTTTCTGGTGAAAACTAGGCAACAAAAACATTGCTAAATCAAGTGTTTTCCAATGTTTGTTTGAAATATAAATATTTCCGAAAAATAAAAGGGTTTTCTAAATGAATTATTGGGTAATAAATTGCTAGAAGGAATTTGTTAAATAGCATATTGCTGCTTTTCTTAGTATGACTCTGTAGTATAATTTGAAATCAAGTTTTGAGACACCACTATCATTGCTCCTTGTTTTGTCTATTCAGAGTACATTATATTCACACATGAATGTTAGGAACTTTTTCCTATTTCAGTGACTTATGCCTCTGGAATATAGATGAGACTGCAATTAAATGTATAAGTTGCTTTTTGCAGTTTGCCATTTTACCATATATTCTGTTGATGAAAAAAATGTAATCCTTAAGAAAAGACCACAATGCAACTTCCTTATATGTCTGAGAAAAAAAATAATTGAGTGAAATATTTATGCTAGAATTCTTCCTGGCCAGTGAGGTTCTGGTGAGTCAAGGCAGACCTGTCTTGTCCCTGGGGGGCATGCCACCCGTCCCCTGGAAGTCCCAGATCAGACTGCAGACACCCTCCCAGAGTCAGTGAGGTTCCAGTGAATCAAGGCAGTCCTGCCTTGACCTGTGGGGGCCTACTGGCAGGAGGGCCAAAGTAGCAACCCAACCCAACAGCCCCCTCCCCGCTCCTGGAGGAGCTCCTGGTGCAGAGGACCTAACAGGTGGAGCACTGGTGATTATAGTTTGTGCAGCCAACATTGAGGGGTCAGAATTCAAAGAAATAAATAAACAGACAAATCCACCAAAGACACAAAGAAAAAACAACATGGGAAAAGCTTCATAATAAATCCACATCGAACTCTACCAACACTACAGAAGATCCCTACAATGAGATCTCCAAGGAAAGAAGCCAAGACACCAACCTAAGAAGAACAACTGTAGACACATTCAAAGAAATCAGAGAACTAAGGGAAGAGAATGAAACACCCAAGAAGGACCTAGAAGGAGAAAATGACAAACTCTGGAAGGAAGTCACTGAAAAGATCCCAGGGAAAAATGAAAAAAGAAAATGACCAACGAACCAAGAAGCTACAAAACGAGAATGACAGGATCCAGAGGGAAGTGGGAAATCTAAAGAAATCATAGGATGAAATGAAAAAGGATATTGAACATTCATCCAACTACCAGGAAAGGATGGGAAAAAGACTCAAAACCATAATGGAAGAAGCACATAAAAGAATATCAGACCTGCAGGATAATACGGAGCAACTAGAAAGCTCAAGTAAAGATTATGAAAATTAAAAAAAAAAAAAAACAAGAGTGGAACAACCCAGGAAATGTGGGACACTATGAAAAGACCAAACCTCTGCATCATAGGGGTAGTGGAGGGAGAGGAATCCCAAGACAACACTATTGACCAGATCTTCAACAGGAAAATAGAAGAAAATTTCCCCAAACTGAAAAAAGACAATCCCATACAAATGCAAGAAGCACATAGAACACCAAATAGACAGGACCAGAAAAGAAACTCCCCACACCATATAATTGTTAAAACACTAGATGGTCAAAACAAAGACAAAATACTGAAAGCCACAAGAGAAAAACAACAAGTTACATATAAGGGGAAACCCATCAGAATCACAGCTGATTTCTCAGCCCAAAGAATGAAAGCTAGAAGAACGTGGACCAAAGTATTCCCTGTGCTAAATGACTTTAGATGATAAACCAGACTACTACATCCAGCAAAAATGTCAATTGTAGTTGAAGGAGAAAGAAGAAGCTTTCATAACTGTGCTGGATAGCTTTAGTGTCAAATTGACACACCTGGGTTGAGGGATCCTCAATTGGGGAACTGGCTCCATTGGATTGGCCTGTGGCCACACCTGTGGAGTATTGTCTTGATGGTCGAGCAGTGTAGGAGGGCCCAGCCCACAATGAGTAGTGCCACCCTGGGCAGGTTGTTGTGTACTGTATAAGAAGGCGGGCTGGGCATGAGCCAGGGGAGCAAGCCAGTGAACAGCATTCCTCCACGGCTTGTGGATCAGTTCCTGCCTCCAGGTTCCTGCCCTGAGTTCCTGCCTTGGGCTCCCTAAGTGATGAACTGTGACCCGGGAGATGTAAGCTGAATAAACACTTTCCTCCCCAAGTTGGTGTTGGTCAGAGTGTTTTGTCACAGCAATGGCAGACAAACTAGGACAATGACATAAACAAGATGAAAGAATACATGTCTAAGAAACCAACACTTCAGAAAATCCTCAAAACAATCCAACAAACAGAGGAAAGAAGCAACTATCCCTAAACAATTAAAGAGAGAAATCAACAAAATCATAACAGAGTAAATATAAAAATAAACCAAGAATGCAAACAAAAAATAAGTTAAAGGAAACAACACACATCTCTCAATAATAACCCTAAATACTAATGGTCTAAACTCCCCAATCAAAAGATACAGACTGGGAGAATGGATTTGGAAACTGAACCCTTCCATATGCTGTTTACAAGAAACCCACCTCACCCTCAAGGACAGATACCACCTTAGAATGAAAGGATAGAAAAAAAATATTCCAAGCAAATGGTACTAAGAAACAAGCTGGAGTGGCTCTTCTAATATAAGACAAACCTCGATCTCAAACGTAATATTAATCAGAAGAGCGAGACACAGAGGCATAAATCCTTGTCAATGAACGATTGAACCATGAAGACTTAACAATCCTAAATGTCTAGGCACCAAACTATGGTGCACCTAAATTTATAAACACAATCAGCAGGCCTCAAGACACAGATTAAACACAGATTAATCCCAACACAACAGTAGTAGGGAACTTGAATACCCCACTGAACCCTTTGGATAGATCAACAGGACAAAAAAATAAACCGAGACATCAGAAACTGAAACAATCCAATACACCAAATGGGCCTCAAAGAATCTACCAAATGTTCCACCCCAATACCAGAGAATATACTTTCTATTCAGCACCTCATGGGAACATTCTCCAAAATCGACCACATACTGGGACACAAAAGAAACGTCAACAAATACAAAAGGATTGAAATTATGCCCTGCATTCTATCAGAACACAGTGCAATAAAGCTCAGTATGAACACCAGAATAAGCCCTAGTAGCTACAAAAACACATGGAGACTAAATAACACAATCCTGAATAACAATAGGTCAGGGAAAAAATAATGAAATAAAAGCATTCATGGAACTGAACAAAAAAGACAATACAACACAACAAAACCTGTAGGATAGTTTAAAACCAGTCCTAAGTGCCCACATCAAAAAAAAAAAAAACAAAACAAAACAAAACAAAACAAAAAAACAGAAAGGGAACAAATAAATGATCTAACACTGCAGCTAAAAACACTTGAGAGACAACAACAAATGAACCCTAAACCCAACAGACAGGAAGAAATAACAATAATCAGAGCAGAAATCAATGAAATAGAAACAAAGAAAACAATACATAAAATCAATGAATCCAAAACCTGATTCTTTGAAAAAATAAATAAAATAGACAACCTCTAGACCAGTTAAACAAGAGAGAGAGAGAGAGAGAGAGAGAGAGAGAGAGAGAGAGACTCCAAATCAATAGTATTCATGATGAAAGGGGAAACATCACAACAAAGAAAAGATCGAGACAACCATATGTGAATACTTCAAAAACCTATACTCCACTAAATCTGAAAACCTAAGAGAGATGGATGAATATCTGAAATCCTGGAAACCAACAAAGCTTAACCAAGAAGAGATTGACAGGTTAAACAGACCCATAATATTTGAGGAAATTGAAGATGTAATTAAAAATCTCCCAACTAAACAAAGCCCCGGTCCAGATGGTTTCACAGCAGAATTCTATAAAACATTTAAAGAGGTCCTACAATCATTGATGCTCAAACTGTTTAGAAGGATAGAAACAGAGGAAATTCTGCCAAACTCCTTCTATGAAGCCAGCATCACTCTAATACCCAAACCAGGCAAAGATGCAAGCAAAAAAGAAAGCTACAGACACATCTCACTAATGCACATAGATGCAAAAATTCTCAACAAAATACTTGCAAATCGCATACAGACCCACATCAAAAAGATCATCCATCATTATCAGGTTGGATTCATACCAGAGATGCAGGGATAGTTCAACATATGTAAATCAATAAATAGCATAAAACACATAAATGGACTGAAAGACAAAAACCACACAATCATCTCAATTGATACAGAAAAAGCCTTTGACAAGATCCAGCAGCCCTTCATGTTTAAAGTCCTAGAGGGAATAGGACTGAAAGGAATATTCCTCAACATGATCAAAGCCATATATAGCAAACCCACAGCCAACGTCATCCTAAATGGAGAAAAATTGGAACCATTTCCCTTAAAGGAGGGAACCTGGCAAGGCTGCCCCTTATCACCACTCCTTTTCAACATAGTGCTCAAAACACTTGCTAGGGAAATAAGACAAGAGAAGAAAATTAAAGAAGTATAAATCAGAAAAGAAGAAGTTAAGCTATCCCTTTTTGCAGATGATATGATAGTTTACCTAAGGGATGCTAAAAACTCCACCAGAAAACTTCTAGAAATGATTTAGAGTTTTAGTAAAGTGTCGGGCTACAAAATTAACCTAGAAAAATCAATAAAACAA
>VZQC01012730.1:149360-300018 GCA_009823505.1 Rhizomys pruinosus | reverse complement strand
AAAAAAAAAAAAAAAAGAAAGAAAGAAAGAAAAAAGAGTTCTTAGGGCTGCCAACCTTACAGTAGAGGTTGAGTGGTAGTATATTTCTCCTACATAAGAAGAAAAAAGAATTCTTCCTTTAATATCATATATTTTCCCTCTTTAAAATATATAAGTAGGGGCTGGAGAGATGGCCTAGCGGTTAAGAGCGCTGACCGCTCTTACAGAGGACCTGGGTTCGATCCCTGGCACCCACATGGCGGCCGAGAACCATCTGAAACTCCAATCCCAGGAGAACTCCAGTTCCAGGGGAATCCGACACCCTCTTCTGACCTCTGTGGCATTGCACGACACGGGTGCACAAACTTTCATGCAGACAGTACATTCATACACATACGGAAATAAATAAAATTAATTAAAAAAAATTTAAAAAATAAAATATATAAGTAAAGCTTCCTTACATAATAGTGTTCAGTTGAAACAGAAGACCACAACTAGCCAAGCTTCAAAGAATGGGAGCCTCCAGAGTGTGTAACCCTGGATAGGATCCCTATGTTAAACCTCACCCACCCACAGCTCAGAGATCATTGTGAAAGAACAAGGGCTGGTTCGTGAATATAGGGAAACAAAGGCTTACAGACTCCTGGAAGCTTTCACGTGTGAACCTGCAGCAATGTGGGCATCAGCCGAGGTGACCCTCGCCAGTTCACACAAGGTCTCAGAGTGGAGCAAGAGAAATGGGTGGAAGACTGTCCCAGGACTGAGAACTACAGGATACTAATTACTGCTGGGTGAGGAAGAGTATGTGTGGGCATTCAGTTTGACTGGAGTACTTAGGAAGTCAGCTTCAGAGGCTAGCAACCCTCAGTGCTGAGAGGTGGCCCTGCTGATATCCTGCTCACTTATGGAAACTGCCTGGCCTCTGCCTTTCATGCTTTGGGCAAAACATTGTCACATTCCTGTAGTGATCTGGAATACACACCTCAGTATCTGTCGGCTAGCAACCTGTATATGCTGTAAATTCCTGTAGGCCCCAATCCCCATTCCTACCCCACAAGGTCTGGTATAAAGACCCCCAGGTTGTAAAAATAAAGTTGAGTTATTCCCTCATGGAATTTCTCCTGGTTTGTGATTGAGTCCATCCTTCCCCCTCTCTCTGGGCTTCAGTGTACCTTATCTACCTCCTCCTCTGTCCTGCTGCAGGATACTCAGGGCTGGCCAGTGCTGCATTGGGAAGTCTACAGACAGATGCTGATAGCTGAGCAGGGAGGAAGAACACCATAACACCACGAGTATGCCTTACCTAAGATTTCTAGATGTGCCGACTGGTGGTAAATTTGCACAGAAGGACATCTGGGTTCAAAAACTTGACTGGATAGGGTTTAACTTGGATTATGTAATATATGAGTTCTGATGGGAGGTTAGGGCGTGGGGAGGCTAAATTTGATTAGGAACCATTGTATGAAATGTACAAGTGCTCAATAAAAAAGTTATTCCTTATTGCTGATGTTCATGTAAATATAAAATAAATAAAACTGAAATACTGTTGTGTGATTATAAATACGAGTTATAATAATTTGTATATGAACAAAATCAATGGAAAGAAATTCCATACTCATTCTGAATAAAAGTTTGTTTGAAAAAATATCAATAAAAGGGCAAAGATTATTCAACAGCATTCTGGACAACAAACTTAGGGAGCACAACACAAAGATGGAGCTTAGGTGGGAAAATTTATTATAGTAAATAGAGGGAAGCACAACATAACCTAAATAAATATACCTAACTCATTGGGTTTCACATTCCATTCTATAGTGTCCCCAAATTCTTCGACAGTGACCACACTGTATTTGGCAGGCAAAGCCAGAGTACAAGAAACTGAGTACTTTCATTCAAGCAGGTCCAGAGTCTATCTTGTACTTGTTTGGATTCCATATAAGATTTATTCAGTCTTTTACTTTTATGATAGTGAGTAGTTCTTAAAAGTTTTAGATGGGCCAGTGAGATGGCTCAGTGAGTAAAGGCACTGAGTTGATAGCCAAACTCTCACAAGTTGTCTGCTGATCTCCACTAACCTGCACATGCATACACAGGCATGTGCGCGCACACACACACACACACACACACACATGCACGCGCACACACACACACACCAATGATTAAAATAAATTTTATTTAACATTAGAGTAAAGGAGATGCATGAGAGAAGAGTAATTTGAGAAGTGAAGTCTGGAAGTGTTTTACAGAAAGACATGACTTGAAAATGGTGCATTTCAGGAAACTAAAAGGGTATTTATGAATATTGAATATTGTGGATTAACAACTCAACACTTCTTACACAGCACAAAGAACAAACAACTCAGAATGGAAAAATAAAAAAAAATATATAGTGGCTCAACTGGAGAAATGGCTCAGTGATTAGCAGTGCTTACACCTCTTGCCAAAGGACCCCAGTTTGCTTCCCATGACCCAGGTCAAACAGTTCCCAACCACTTATTGTTATGTTACTCGCTCTCCCTGGGATCTGATGCCCTCTTCTGGTCCATCCAGTTATCTGCACATAAATACACACACACACACACACACACACACACACACACATACACACCCCACACACACTGAAAACTAAATATTTTAAAAAGAAAATTATACACACACCTACACATATGGGCACACACACAATGCACACCTATGCAAGCACACACAGTGGCTTTGAAAATAGTGATCAAGTGATTTAAAAAAAAAAAGAAGCATGGACAGAAACATGGAGAGTTTGGTAATGAAGCAGCATTTGTGAAGGAGAACAGGTAACCAAGCACTAATATTCAGAAGCCAACTAGGAATTCAAAAGCTCAGTGGAAGCTGTCCTGAAGTCAAAAAATGAGGTTAATCTCATAGAAGTAATGGATGAAGTTGTTCCAAGTGAAGGATTATGGAAATAGAAAGTCAAACAATTGCAGCCTGTAAATTAGGGGAATAATAAAAGAAAGGAGAAGAGAAGGAAAGGAGGAAAAGAACTAGTGAACAAATTCTAAGTGGGATAAATACAAACAGGTGACTTCCCTCCTTTCCTAGTATAACCAGTCTTCATGTGTGTCTATCAAATGCCAAATTCTGTGTTTCAAGACAAAATTCTACCAAATAAAATGCATCAAAAATTTATTTGAAGACTTCTTCAGTACATAGACATGAAATACAAGTTCAGACGTGTTATCAAGACTGAAATAAAACTAGAACATTCAAGATATATTATGGAATACAAAATATACCTGTGGGCATAGAATATTGGCAGTGAACATAAACAGTTCAATAGTAGAATAAATATAAAGGTATTAATAGAATACAAAATTAATGCCTATATGTTTCTAGAATCAACATCCATGGAAACTATATATTTGAAACCATGCATTCTTGTTGATCCTTTATAAATTTTTTGAACTGACAGATTCATATGAATCATTTTAATGCTTTGGTTTCATTACTATAGGCAATTTCAAAATTTTGAAGATAAGATGATATCTAAGTTCTAATTAAAACACTTCAATAACAATTAAATTAACAGTTAAGCAAAGTTATAAAAACCCTTAAAGGATGGAAATGAATTATGATATACCATGGGACAATATTTTAGCATATGTCATCTTACTATAAAACAATAGCATACATGATATTAGGAAAATGTCATTTGTATTTAGAGTGTAGAAGTATAACACATATATTTATATAAAATATCTTAAAAGACATATTTTCATATACAAATTAAATTATGCATGATGAAATATAGGTATTACTTCATTAACCAGAAAAGAACTGTCATTGAGTTCATGGGTGCATAATTCCAGTCAGTTAATTGACAATTGTAATCTTACTGATCAGGAATTACAAAGGTTAATGCAATAGGTAATAAGACTATTATCCAATCACTACTCTAATGGTAAGTTTCATTTTCAATTAGGAAGAAACATAATCTATCCTCTGCCCTTACTGTCCTGTAACAGCAAATGATAAACATGTCCATACTATTATAACTCGTTAAACAAAAGTAATTCTTCATATATAATTTGGGTGATTTCTTTTTACTGGGATTCCTTTGAGGAATATTAGTTTAAAGGAAAACCTCGATATGAAGCATTCTGCATTTTAGCAATTTGTTTTAAACTAAGAGTATTAAAACGACTTATTTCACTTAATCTTAAAATGTATTTCCAATTATGTATGCCCCTGCTTATATTATACAGGTCAAAGACTTACATTGCTTCACTAGCTCTGATTCACAGCTGGATTATGCAGAATCTACCTCCTATTTATATACCCAAATGCCACATTTTAATCATAAGTTATGGAAGAAGAAAACTTCTCATTCCAAATCAAATACCTATGAAAAGTCTGTCTGAATCATAACTGGTATATAATAGGAAATTCAATAGCAGGTGATTCTTATAATTACATATTTTCCAGCCCTGTGCCAATTCAGTCTCTATGAAATGTCATCCAATGCTACAGGGCAAAAATGGAAGGGAATAGAAACAATGAGTAATTTAAAATAAAAACTCTGTATTGCAGCCCTTCGGTGTAACCATTTTGGTACATAAGACTGGACTCCAAAATAACCACTTCCATAAATAAAGCTGAAAATCTCTGATTACAAACAAATGACTGTCTCGTTATGGTCCAAAATTTAGAAATTGTGAAGCATTCTTACTTCTGAATAATGAGCTCTCATCATGTGAAGGTCACGGAAACCTACATAGAAGTAAATATCCCATATGTGAGCATAGCTTTAGGAGTTCGAATGAATTGAGAAAAATGCTCATTTAAATGGCATGGCTTAAAATGTCAACTAGAGAGATCATATGTTTTATAGAACAACACAGATCTGTTAAATCTGTAGAAATAAAGGAATCTCAAAGCAAAAAATATGGATACAGAAAAAGGACCATCAATATCTCAGCTTCTTTCAGGTTTACTGCTTTTCTATTGCATCTAAGATTCAGTTTGATTAAATGGCACTTCAGATTATTAGCACAGAATTACAATGTATGAAAGGAAGCTTACACATAGTGAAAAAAATACAGACTAATACTGCATTTTTAAAAAATTCTCATCTCTGTGTTTGCCATCCCTTTAACTTCTTGGTCCCAAAACAAAACACTGTAACATATTTGAAGACATAAAGCATAAAGATGATACTTTAAATCTTTTCTTAGGTTCTGGAGAAGTAGCTCAGCAGTTGAGAGCCCTGATTTCTCTTGCAGATAACCTGTGTTCAGTTCCCAGGAGTGACATGGTGGCTAACAACCTACATAAATCTAGGAATGATAAGCCCTCTTCCAGCCATTGCAGCTATTGCAGAACATAGATGCACTTACATACATGCAAGCAAAAGACGTAAACACATTAAATAAATAAATAAATAAATAAATAAATAAATAAATAAATCTTTACTCTGGGCATGGTTGGTAAATGCCTTTAATCTCAGCACTCAGGAGGTAGGGGCAGAGGCAGAGGCAGGCAGATCTCTGTGAGATCTAGTCCAACCTGGTCTACATGATGAATTCCAGGCCAGCTGCAGCTACAAGGAGACTCTGTCTAGTAAAGACCAAAAAACTAAGTTTTTTTTTCTTTGAATATTGAATATTTATACACTTGATAATATCTCAAAGTTACTAAATAGTATCTGGGAATTATTGCTAACACAGGCCGAGAAGTGGAGTATTATCATTCATTCAAGCCAAGTAGACTGAGAATTGATATTATACTACCTAAGCCATATGCCTGTTAAAACACGTTTGTCGGGGCTAGAGAGATGACCTAGCGGTTAAGAGCGCCGACCGCTCGTACAGAGGACCCGGGTTCATCCCCAGCACCCACATGGCGGCCGAGAACCGTCTCAAACTCCAATTCCAGGAGAACTCCAGTTCCAGGGGAATCCGACACCCTCTTCTGACCTCCGCGGCATTGCACGACACGGGTGCACAGGCTTGCATGCAGACAGTACATTCATACACATACAGAAATTTTAAAATTAAAAATAACCACGTTTGTCACATTGATCCAGCAATAGGCCTGTCACTATCATGATATAAAAACCATAAAATCAAGGGGCTGGAGAGATGGCTCAGCAGATAAGAGCACCAACTGCTCTTGCAGAGGACCTGGGTTCGATTCCCAGCACTCATATGGGGAATCCAATGCCCTCCTCTGACCTCTGCGGCATTGCACTATGTGGGTGCACAAACCTACATGCAGACAACACATTCATACAAATAAAAATAATAAATAAATGATAAAATCTTATTAATTTGGCTTGACTGCCATCTCTCATCAGCAATGGCTGTTTATCTTTATATCTCGAAGTACATACTTATAAAATCATGCATCCACAAACCCTATAAAATGAAGTCCTAAACTGGTGCTATAGTAAAGGCACTTATATTCTCTGATAGCATAAGTACATTGTAATCAAATATGAATGACTTTCATTGGTCCTAAAGATACGATCATAATACAGCTCCTGTATGGATCACAGGAACCCAGTGGAAGGGAAATTACCTTTCATTTAAAACCCACTGCATGGGCTGTATATAAATATACAACTCAGGAATGTTTCTCATTAGTAAATGAATAAAGTTAACACATTTCAATAGCATCTAAATTGTCCTCAGGACAAATAAAAGAACACAATTGGACAAAAATACCAGTGCAACTTTCCTTTCATCATTGAATTTTGGTTTTATTTTCCATTGTTGAGTTTTTTAGTTTGTAGGCAAAATTAAAGTTTCAGCCAAGAAAACTATTAAATGATAAAAGTAAAATAAGTTTCAACATATATCAAATTTTCCTGCAATCACCATCACAATTTTGTGACTCAATACCAAATTATTTAGTTTAGTATAGGACTTATCTCTAAGATAACTTTAAATAAAAACCAAAATAATGTTATATGTCTTTATAAGGCATAACATACAGCAACTTACTTATATTCTTTTAGTAGAATTATGAACTTTATTTTTAAATAATTTAAAAATGATTAATAGTAAATAAACTAAATCCTTTAAGAAAGCTATCATATATTAGATACTGTTTAAAGCAAGCATAAAAGAAAATGATGTATTTTTCCCATTTAAATTGTGACTATTTTTCATTTTCTCAACTTGCTATGAATTGTAAGGTTCCCAAGTATATAACATCTGCTGCCAACATCTTAATTTGAATGGATTTTCAAGAATAAATGTAGACTTACATTTTAGAGTCTCTGAAAGAAAGGCACCTATAAACCAAAGATGAAACTTTCACTTATTATATAAATTAGTAAAGTATGCATCAAGAGGAGGGAGTGCAGGGTGGGATAACTAATATCAAAGGCTTTTGAAAAAGTCCCATGGAAACACACTACTGTAGGAGCTTCCTAAAATATGTAGGTATACATATCTTTCTTTAAAATTTTAAATGAAATTACCCCTATGACATGGAAAAATATCCCTACCAGACATCACAGGTTAGCAAATAAGTTCAATGTTAGGAATGAGCTTCATTTTTTGGAGTCGTTGGCCAAGGGGTATTCCCATAGACCCCTAAATAATATTGGCTGTTGAATTGCTCTTCGTTACTTTCCAGAACTTGAAGGTAAGACTATATTGCTGAAGATACTGCATACACAAGAGGTAGAACAAGCAAGGAGACATCAAGCTGGTACTGACATCAAAGCTTCATATCTATAGGCTAGCTTTAATTGTGCTGGAAGGTGCTGTGAATGCTACCAGAGGAGAAAATTAATCATCATCCTTGCCCAGCTGTAAACTCTGTGAGATACAATAACAACTGGCCTGGCAAGATATGCCCACTGGAGAAATAGTGGCATGAATGTTAAGGTAGTCACCAACCACTTTCTGTTTGGATTTAAGGTCAGCTTCATAAGGTGGAACCCATACCTTCTACTGTTATCAGGCCTAGGAACCTGTTACTGGATAAATTACAGACCATAGGGGAGAAACTACTACTGTAACTCTGCTAAATGAACATAGTATTAAACTGACTCCTAATGACTTATTGTTATATGCATAGATTAGTGCACCTTTCAACTCTCACCAGACAAACCTCTTGGAGAAGATGACAATTAACACAGAGGCCTACAACTGCTCTACTTGAAGAGAATAACAGACTGTGCTTAGACCTAAATGAGACATCTATATCACACTTTCTCCTCTCAAGGCTCAGAGCCAGCAGGGGTGGATGACTACAAGGAAACAACGATTTAGAACTAGGCAGTTTCATATATGGAATCACAGCAATTTTTACAGCATCTATAAGACCTACTCAAGCTCAACCCAGAACATCCCAGCATGGAGGGTAGGAGGTAAGCAAGAAACCCTAACCTTATCTGAGGGACTGTTGGCAACCAACTGCTGAGAGATGATGGTGAGTCCATTTTCTTTAAGTGTGTGATATAGGATAGATTGATCAGATTCCAGGGTACGGACTCCACACCAAGGAGCATTTGGAAACACACAATAAAGTTGACAGGTTTTAAAAAATAACAGAGGACATGAAGACACAAGAGTGTAGTAAGGAGTAAGCAGAGATAAGGTCTGAATATGTTCAAACCATATTGTCTGAAATTCTCAAATATCAATAAAACTATTTTTATTTATTTTTTTGAGACAGGGTCTCCCTATAGCCCCAGCTGACCTGGAACTCACTCTATAGACCAGGCTGGCCTTGAACTCACAGAGATCTGCCTGCCTCTGCCTCCCAAGTGCAAGGATTAAAGGCATGTACCACCATGCCCAGCTTAAAGACAGTTCTTAGCGGCCATGTGGGTGCTGGGAATTGAACCCGGGTCTTCTGCAAGAGCAGTCAGTGCTCTTAACCCCTAAGCCATCTCTCCAGCCCTGATAAAATTATTTTTAAAAACAGTTTATAGGTTAAAAATTATAGGACTGCCTTCATGCTTTGAATTCATCAAATGTTTTGATTACATTAACTGAGAACTAAATAAGGCTAAACTGCTCTGCACACCTATAATCACAGCATAGTAAATGAAGGCAGGCCTGAAGTACAGGGAACAGAATCTCTTAAAAAAGAAATTCAAAATACATTAACTGATGCACAGTAGATATCTTGAGAAGCTTTCTGTTCTTTTTTTAACGTAAACTTATATGTAGATTTAAACATGAATAAGACTTTTCACCTTAACTGAAATTTCCGTTTACTATAATCCTCTGTGCATGTCCTCTTTAAATAAGAGAGCAAGGCCTATGGTAATGATTAGAATCTATCTCTAGGTGGAGACATGTCCTTGTTTCCTCTCCTAAAAGTTAACTCAGTGGGGCAGGTTTAGATTCACCTTAAGATGGTGTACTTTTCTTCATGGAATTCCCACCCCACAACAATCTACAAGTAGCCATGATGTTTGGCTGAGTATGCCTACTTCTCTTAAGTCCTGGCTCAGAAAAGTATATTTATTTTTCTTCTTTTTCCTTTTGGATGATAGCCAGAGCTGGAATATGCTTTTAAGCTCTCTAGCACTTTGGGCTTCCTTACTCTTTCTCTGAAACTGCCCTTACTCTTATATGGCCGATCCTGACGCCAGCTTATCAGAAAAGCCATGGCATTTTGCCTATTTCATTCTCCTTTTCCCCTCAGCTTCAGGATCTACAGCTTTCCTCCCCTGGAGGTTTTCTTTTGAACTATAGTAAATTGTCCTCAAGCTTCCATTTGATTCCATAATGAGACTAAAAGAGGACCCAGTTTCCTTTGTAACATATGGTAGCTCTGTTAGGAAACCCCAAGATTCCCAGTAACAGTTCTTTCCTGCATTTGTATTCTTTGCTTCACAGAGAAAACCCCTTCATGGCATCATTACTATGAGAATTCCACAGGAGTCTTTCCTTCCAAGGCTTCTTCTCAAGCACCACAGTTATTTAAAAAACACTAGAATTTTTCTTGTTCAATATCTACAATCCCTGGGGCTACTCATTGCAGCCCACTGATGTCTGGCTGAACTTAAATGTCAGGCATTGGAAACAGAGATGCTCACTCTGCAGCACTGTATAATTTAATCTACCTGCCAAAATGCATTTAATGAACCTCAGGTATTAGAATCACTCAAATCTGCTTTTGTGTTTGTTTGTTTGTTTTCTAGGGTTTTAGAGATAAGATCTTACTCTATACCTCGAGCTAACCTTAAACTGGAGATCATGATGCTTCAGTTTCCTTGCACTAGAATTACAGGTGTGAGCAAATACTCTGGCTCACCCAGATAAGTCTTTAATGTAGAATCTTTAGATCTACACTACAAGAATAAGTCAAATTCTCTGAAAATCAAACCATGGAAACATAATTTCAACTAAACCCATTATTTTAGACCTCTTTACTACAATTTAGATGTTTTCTGTCCTAAAATATTTAAGGATTAAAATTGTTTCCTTTGGATAATCAGAAGAAATAATGATCCACAGAGTCTACTTTCTGAAAATCCAGGTCAGCTTTTAATTGCCTCTAGAATGTTATCTGGGTCCCTTCTGCCTCTGTGACTATCCATAACTCCAGGACATAATAGAATCAGGGAAGGGTGAGTCCGTCCATTAGTCACTTGGAATCTACTCATGTGGCTAAGTATTTATCTTCTTTTCATTTCCCTTCACTTTTAGTAACTATACAAAGAAGAAATGGAAAACTTAAAGCCATATTTCTATTTATAATGTTGAAAATATATATTCAGTTTGCTAGCACATATGTGTTTGTAAACACATTTAAACAATGGTTCCCTGAGAGGGAAGGGATTAATAGGAGTCTGATATCATGAAGCCAGGAAGCTACTTGCTCTGCAGTGTATCTTTACAGTACGGATCTTGTCACAGATATGTCCTGCTTCAGTTTTGAGCCAAATTTATAAAACCAATTTCATAATCATTCAAGTTGTAATTGTTTTAAGAATTAACATATTTTAATCAATGCATTATTTATCCTATTATTTTCCAGAATAAATCTTACACCTAAATTCAAGTTCAATTTTTCTCTGTACTAGCCATGGGACTTTCTGTAGCTTCCTCCTCTGTGAAAGAGGGATAAAATGCCCCAGAGCAGGGAAGCAGGTTTGGTGGAGCTACACAAAGACTGAGGAGAATATCACTCAACTGGTTTTAATCCCTGGAACCTCCAGGAGCTGGGGGACAGAGGTAGATGTGACTGAGAGTTTACAGGGACCTGAGCTAGGCAGCAGTGCTCAACTGGCTCTTCACATGCTTCACAAGGCCTTCAGACTCTTTGGCACCTCCACCAATATCAGACTTGCCAAAAAATGTCAGATAAACTAACTGTTTCCTCCTGAACAGGCTTATTTCACCACCAGGTGTGCAGTGTGGGTGGGTCTACGAGATACATGTTAACAAGTTATAGCTGATAAATTTGTGAATTTCATACCTAGACTATTAACTCATTACTATACCCAGGGTGGATATACTTCTCATTTTGTACCTATATTTTCAAGGAAAAAATATAAACAAGCTTAAGAAAAATAACATAATTTTCAAACTGCCGTACAGCTGGATACCTAGGCTGCCACACACTGCTATTTTCTAATCCTATTCTAAAGGAAAATGAGGAAATGTAGGACCAGGTGCTGTTTTCTCAAAATCCAAGCCCTATCCCCCATCTTTTAGGGAAGGTTGCCTCTCTGTGGTAGAATAAAACTGTCATGTTCTCTGAGGGACACATCTCTCACTGCTTTTTAAAGTGTTGAAAATATGCAAAATACTCAAATGTACTGTATTTACATACAGTATTTTAACTGCTTTTAGGGTCATATCTTTGGATTCATTTTTTAAAAGATCTTTGGGCCCTAAGAACAGGCCTTACTAAGCTAGCATGTACAACAAAAGATGAAACTAGCATTTCTTCAAATAACAGACACCAAGTGAACTAGAATTGCTCAAATAGAATTTGCTGTCCCTTTTGAAAGTGGAAGTCATTATTCACTTTACACTGAGTGACCTCTGCTGGTCAGAAAGACGCATTAATAGACGCTGTGCCTACCAGAAAGCAGCTGGTATCTTAATTTCTCCAACAAATTACAAATATATTCTGTGACATAGATCTTGCCTGCTGTTCACTTAGACTACATGGACATATGATACTGAAGGTCAAGAAGCAAACATTGATGAATACTGATCTAGCTTCTTCTCAACTAATGATCATTTTTACTTGAAATGAAAGTACACACAAAAGGTCTTACTAGAATACTTTTTTGAGGAATAAATATACTCTATAATAATAAAAGTTACAAGGTTGTGATATTATTATTGACACAACAACTGAAAGCCTAACGTTTATATTGTATTAACTGAAGGTAAAATGCTTCTCTTCATCTTAATTAAGCACATTCTCTTTCACCCATCACAAATAAAGGCTTTACTTAATTAATAATACAGTCACAGAAATGGCATTTACTTCTCTACAATAGACCATGCTCCCTTATCAGAAACAAAGAAAACTACTAGAAGATACTGAGAGGGTCAAAGTAAACCTTTCAATAAGGTTTCCATTAAGGCATGTTTTTAAGCACAAGTATAAATAAAGCACCAGTAAGGAAATGGCAGGTTATTTTTCTTTATGATTTTTTAACAGAGATTAAAACCTTTGACTTGAAATGTACTAATAAATGTACCTAAGATGGGTGCCTACAAAAATTTTTGATGAAGGAAATTAGTAGAAACCCAGGTTGTTAATTATTACAATACCTCCTTCCTCCTTTAATTATTTTTTTCTCTAACAATATCTAGAGGGGGCATATTTGGTATCTGCTTCAGCAAATGCTGAAATCTATTTATATGCAAATAAGTTATCCATCATTAGTATGAGAAGAGACTTGTGCATAAAGGGAAAAATAAATTATCACTAGAAGCCATTAATGAAATCTATTTCAAAACATAGCATTTTACAAGAGCCCTCACTCATGTAATATTTGTTTAAGCCTCAAGGGGAAACGGTGAAGTTATACACTTAGATGAAATCTGATAATACATTATTTCCCATGCCAATTTGTTTTATAAAATGCATTTGTCCTTTGCTTAGAAGTGATAAGTAAGTATAACTCCAGTGAGTCTTTTTAGAGAACTTCTTCATTGAAATCAAAGCTTGTGTGTTTATCACGTAATTGCCAGACTATAGGACAAGGATTCTGCTGCTACTACTGTTATTCCTTGGGGTTTAAAACAGTAACTTTTTTATACTGTGATACTAGTAATGTTCACCAGATGAGTTTAAGAAAAAAACAAGAGTCTTTCAGAAACATGTTGAATTTCTATGGAGAACAATAAAATGAGCAATAATCAAGAGACTTACAAAGTTATTTCATATGTGTTTGTGCTTTACTTTAGGGGTTTCTTATTTTGTTGTTTGGGTACATAACTTCCTTGTTTCATCCAGATAGCTGTCCCTGTTTATATTAAACACTGTGGATAACTATTTCTTCAGTCATCTACTTAATTTTGCCTAAGATATCCAATGCGGAGCCGAAGTGCTTCACCTTCAAACCAGCTTATTCTTTCTCATCTGAATGTTCTGTGCTTTTGCATTTTTTAATGTCATTTTGCTCATTTTGGATTGCACTTTCTGTAATATTTTCTATTTTTCTTCTTCAGTTACTGTTTTAATTGAATATTTGCACATTTCATACACTATATCTTAATCATATTTAGTCCGCCTCCCCTACCTCTCCCTCCACAGTTCCCCCACACTGGATTTTATCCATTCTGTCATACATGTTAACACCTATTGAGTCAAGTTTGTGTCCTCAGCTGCCCCTCTCTGTGAGTTCATCCACTGCAGCCTGGGGAGCCTATCTAGCATCTCTCCTTTAAAGAAGACCAACTATTCCTCACCCAGCAGTTATCATTTGCCAAACATTCCTTAGCTAAGGTTAACACATCTTGCACATTTCCCCAGTTCTAGGCTGAGCTTTTGTCTGGTATGAATTTGCATGGATCTTATGAATACTGGTCACCATTGCTGTAAGTTCGTATGACCAACGCTCAGCCACCTGGAAAACTCTGCTCCTGATCACCTACCACCCTGGCTCTCAGAGTCTTTACCCTCCCTTTTCCACAATCGTCCCTGAATGCTGGGCAGCAGAGGTTTAATATAGGAGTCCTATCCAGGGACAGGCACTCTCTATATTTTGGGTAAGTGTAGCTTTCCATATAAATCATGCTCTGTTGCATGAGAAAGCTTCACTGGTGATAGCTGAGTGATATATCAATATTCTCTTGATACAATATCCCATTGTTTCCTAAGCCTTAGGTGCAGAAGTTGTATTGTAGATGTGTCATTTGACTGGGCATCTCACAGACACTTATTTTATGCATTTAACCAGCTTGGAACTCTGTAATACTCTCCACCTGTTGCAAAAAATAAGCGTCTTTGATGAGTGGTGAGAGGTATACTTGTCAGTAAATATAAGGATACATATTTAGCACACAGTAAGAAATTACATTTGCCTAGGGATGTGACAGACATAAGGATTTTCCTCTAAGATCTATGACTTCTCAAATCATGTATATTTGACTATGTTTACAGTATTACACATAAGTTCCCTCCCATTGAGTGGACATTAAATCCAATTAGATGGCTGTTGATTATCTACAAAATAAAAGTGCCACTACTGCACCAGAAGTGACAGTTTGCTATGCCAGTCATTGTGACTCTAATATTTTCTCTGAATGTCACTGGACCTTTACCTTGCATCTTTGAACATGGTTGTTTCCTGGGTGTGTTATTTTCATGTTAAATAATTGTTCTTTATGCCTTGATTTGTTGTAAAGTCTTTGAAATTAATTGTTCTTCACTTATGCATGGACCTAGCTGAGGATTTTTCCCCTATTTCATAATCCATTTGTATAGAATTTATGTCAAGACCACATGGCCTTATTAGTATAGACTTGTCATATGTCTAAGAAATGGTACAGGAATTATTCTAATTCCTTATATTTCCTTTTCTTAGCTCTTCTGTGTCTTTATTTTCATATATATTTTAGTGTGTTTATCAATTTCTTCAAAAACTTCAAATGGAATAACAAATGATTAAATTTACAGATTGAGGCAAAATCTTTGCTATTTTTATGATGTAAAGTAATCACTTGTAAAGCCTAGGATAAGCCTTTAATTATATAAATTATTATCTATGTCCATAATTAGAAATTTTTCAGAGTCTTAACAGAAATTTTGTCTTCTCAGTTAATTACTCAGCAAGATTATTCATAATGTGAGTTATATTTACTTTAAGTATTAGCAGTAACATGAGAACTCCTCCTGATTTTGCAGCTCATTCTTCTATGCAGCAGGCAGAGTATATTTTTATTATCTCCAGAACGTTCAAGGTTTTTAAAACTGTTGTAAGATGTTATACTCTGTGATTAAGATAACTTTATCTCTTTCCTTGTAACCTTTCCTTTTCTCCTGTGCTCTTATGTACCCTAGTCTAAGGAATTGATATGAACATATGACTTTGTTAAGTTATAGCAAAAATGTGTATCTCTGTGGGTCACTGTGATAGAATAGAAAATCCATTAAAAGGAAAAAAACAACACAGCTATAATGAGGATAAACTTTGGACAAATTATGGTGTCTTCAACAAATGATGCTGAAACTTCTGGATAACCCCACACAAATATTTCATTCAAAATGAATACAAGACCTTAATGTAAGACATGAAACTCTGAGACTGTTAGAGGAAAACATCAGCAAAAGACTCCAAGATACAGGCACAAATAAGGACTTTCTCATTAGGGCTCCAATAGCCTGGGAAATAATTCTAATATTTGACAAATGGAATGACATGAAGTTAAGAAGCTTTGGCACAAGAAAAAGAATTCACTGAGTGAAGACACAGCTTGCAGAATGGTAATCTCTGCTTCTGACTGCAGATTAATATTTAGAATCTATAAAGAGTTAAAAATATAGCCCCAAAAGACAAACAACCCAATCAATAAATGGGACAATCTGCTGAAATGATAGTTCATAAAAGAAATCCAAATATCCAATTAGTATTTGAAAAAATTCCAACATGCTTAGCCATAAGAGAAATGAGAAACCATACTGCTTTGAAGTTCCATCCTACCTCGTTCAGAATGGCTGTTATCAAGGAAACAAGGGGCATTTCTTTTTTTTTTTAATTTTATTTATTTCTGTATGTGTCTCAATGTACTGTCTGCATGCAGGTCTGTGCATCCGTGTCGTGCAATGCCGCGGAGGTCAGAAGAGGGTCTCAGATTCCCCTGGAACTGGAGTTCTCCTGGAATTGGAGTTTCAGACGGTTCTCAGTCGCCATGTGGGTGCTGGGGATCGAACCCAGGTCCTCTGTAAGAGCGGTCGGCGCTCTTAACCGCTAGGCCATCTCTCCAGCCCCAACAAGGGGCATTTCTACATGAAATCACAACACTCACCTCAAAAAGAATGAAAAATAGTTTAGTCTTGAGCAAAAGGCCATAGCCCCAAAACATGGATTCAGTTTACCTCCAAAGACATGCAAAGGCTGTTACATAAGGTTTGATACAATAATGTCAGGTCAGATTTATAGGTAGACCATGAATGGCCTTTGAAAGGTCTGAAAATAGCCTGCAATACTTTGGCCCTGTCTACAACATTGTAACTCTCCATAACATGAATGTCAGTAATTTGGCCTTGTAGAATTTTTATTTTGAGACAGGGACTCATGTTGTCCAAAACAGCCTCGAACTCACTATGTACATCATGACAACCTTGAATTACTGATGCCCCTGCCTCCATTTCCCAAGTGATAGGATTACAGGAAACCTCCACTGTACATAACTACATTGTAGAATCTGTAGCACAGGTGTACCTTTTCTTTTTCTTGGTACTTCAGTTTATGGACAACAAATGCCGGGAAGCAGATGTGAAAAGAAAACTTGTGTTCACTGCTTTTGAGGATAGAAATTGGTAGAGGCACTATGGGTATCAGCATGTAGGTTTCTCAGAAAAACTAAAAGTAAAATTATCTTATGACTCACCTATATCACACTTGGACATGTACCCAAAGGACTCTAAGTCAACATACCACAGCAACACTTGAGCATGTTTAATCCCCTGATAACCACAATAACTAACGAGGTAATGGAGCCAACCTAGATGTCCATCAACAGATGAAAAGATGAAGAATTGCAGTACCTTGTAGGATTTTATGCACTGGTAAAGAAAAATGAAATCATGGTTTCTGAAGGACAATAGATGGTACTAGAAATCATTTTAAGCAAAATAACCAGAGCTCAGAAACAGAAATACTGTGTTTTCTCATACGTGTAGATAGAAGGGAGAAACAGAGATAGAGCCAGAGACAGACAGAGTCATGAAACAAGAAAGTGGACATTGAGAAGGAAAGAGGAGGCTCTAAGGCTGTGGGAAGAGGGTAAAAAACTGCATGTAAAATGGAAGCGGACCAGAGAGGGGCATGGTTATGAAGGAGGGCAGTGTAGATGAGGAAAGAATAAGGGTATGCCAAAATAATTTGACAAAATTATATATATATATATATATATATATATATATATATGGTGTCATAATGAAGCCTATCTTTTGTATACTAAAATTTTTAGCAATAAAAAGGGAAAAGTAATAATTGTGTAGGTCTTGAGTTTATAGACTTTATCAAATTAAGAAAACTTTGTAGTCTTAATTTTTCTTTAATTACAACTAGGCCAATTTAATTAAAAGTTTATGCAGCTTTTTAGTAAATTGATTCTGTAAAGAGTACATTACAGAAAGACGAAAGCACTTTAGAATACACTACCACGTGAACTCTTCCCGACAAGCCCCCAGTGCCTTGGTTCTCCTCTGGAGGCAACATCTGCCTGTATCACAGCTCACGTGCTTCCCTTTGGCCATGCACGGGAAACAGCATGAGGAATGGGGGTGCGGAATCACAGTTGGAATGCAACCAGGTGCTCCACTAATCAGTATGTGCTGGCCTCTGCCAACCAACAGAGCTGAAAGCCACAAATATTCTTAAAAGAGGTAGCACAAATCTCAAATTTTAGCCCAGTGTGGTAATACATTCTTACAATCTCAGCACCGGGGAGGCTAAGACAGGGATTAACAGTTACAAGTTAACCTATGCTATTTGAAATAGAAAAAAATTATCAAAATTTGGAAGATGAACTGTTTCTGTAGAGACTGTGATGATTACATACTTAGTATTATATTTTGCTAATGTTTTAAAAGATATGGCGGCACATGACTTTAATGCCAGCACTCGGGAGGTACAGGCAAACAGATCTCTGTGAGTTCAAGGCCAGCGTGGTCTATATAGGGAGATCCAGCCCAGCTGGGACAAAAGGGAGACCCTTTCTCAGAAATACTATATATATATAGTATATTATATATATATATATATATATATATTATGTATAGTATTATATATTATATATAGTATATATACTATATATTATATATTATATATATTATATATAGTATATAATACTATATATAATATATAGTATTATATACTATATATAATATATATAGTATTATATATATACAGTTTCAGTTAACTGTAGAAAGTACTGATATGTATATAAAACTAATTAAAATGCAGAAAAATGATAACCAGCTAATTTTCATCAGATGTAGAAAAGAAAAGAAAACTAGTTTTCCTATAGAAAACTAAGGATCATGGATTTGAGACCACAAAATAGAAAACTAGTTCTTCCTTTCTACTTGCCTTATCATTGGGTGAAGTTTGATGCTCCTTGAGTTTGAAACATTAAGGTAGAAATTTGCTTTTCTATATGCTCTTTCACAGAGTTTGGTTTGATCTATGTGCAACTACACACACATATACACTAAATACAGACGCAACTACACACATACTATACCTTTGTTCTCTGATGCCTCCTCCATCTGATGCCTTTCATTCAACCTAACATGACGTTTCCTAAACTTGGTATAAAGGGTAGAAAGCAATGTACACTGAACATGAAATATCAGTTCTCAATTAAGCACTGTCCTCACCTCTGTGGTATGGTGGTACGTGTTTCTTAAAACTATGTCCTGTGGGGAAAGAATGAATTTTGAAAGTCTCTGAGCTTCTCTCACAGTGTAAAGGTGAAATGTCCTCAACTAGCTTTTTGCATTTGATACTTGGTTCCCAGCTGGTGGCACTGTTTAGAGGGATTGCTGAAACCTTGGGAACAGGGCCTGGCTGGCAGAAATAGGACTTTAGGGGTGATCCTAGAAGGTGATGTGCACTTCTGATTCCAGCCCAAGTTCTCTGCTTCCTCATCTGCCAAGACTGACCAACAATACTGCAATTCTCACCAACACAAACTAAGTAAGCCCAGCCACCATGTCTTTCCTGCCATGATGGACTGTGTTCATATCTCCGATTTCCCAACATGGCTTTTGCCATCTTAGAGAAAGAATGATGGGTATTCTGTGTGAATAATCCAAAGACAGGCAAAAATGTTTTGATAGTTAAATGAGAATGCTCCCTAGAGGGTCAAGAATTTGGACACTTTGTAAGTGGCACTATTTGAGGAGAGTCATAAAACATTTAAAAGATTCAGCCTAGCTAGAGAAAGCACATCACTGGGGCAGGCTTTGACAGTTCATAGCCTTGCCTGCTTCCATTCTGCCCTCTCTACTTCTTGTCCATGTTTGAAGATGTAAGTCTTCAGATTTCTCTTCAAGCTACCTCTGCTGCCATGTCTCTCCACCATAATGGACTCTCACCCTAGAATTGTAAGCCCAATAATCTCTTCCTTCTTTAAACTATCTTGTCAACATCTATTTTACCACTAAGCAGATGCATAAAAACTGACAGAATACTTTTCTAAGCATGGAGTGATATTCCCTCAGTTTGTTTTGCATAGGAAACATTTCATAGGATATTTGTAGTTATCACACACTGTTCTGTACTCATAAAACATTGGAGAAACTTAGATCAAACAAGGTTTACACTGCTTCCTACATTGCAGGTCATATAGGATCCTGTGAAGTGTTGATTCGCACACAGACAATGATCATATGTATGACTCCACATCACATGTTTGATCTCAGTCTTTGTTTCACCATCTTCTCATAGAACTAGGATTTGTGTAAATTATATTAGGAATGTTTTATTCCTAGATAGCTATATTAGAACCTCAGTTTCAAGTGTTCTTTTCAATACACTCATTCCAAAACTGTGATTTAATAATAAAAGGCACAGATGAGAAAAAGCAGAGCTAGAATAACAGTAAAGATAGTTCTTACTGTCATCAAAAATTCAAAATAGGGCTGGAGAGATGGCCTAGCGGTTAAGAGCGCCGACCGCTCTTGCAGAGGACCCTGGTTCTATCCCCAGCACCCACATGGCGGCCGAGAACCGTCTGAAACTCCAGTTCCAGGAGAACTCCAGTTCCAGGGGAATCCGACACCCTCTTCTGACCTCCACGGTATTGCACGACACGGGTGCACAGACTTGCATGCAGACAGTACATTCATATACATACAGAAATAAAATTTAAAAAATTCAAAATAAATGAGCTCTAAATAGTTGACATCCAAAAGACATTTGTACCATCCTCAGGTCAGATATTGTGAAACTACGCTTTCTAATCTATATGATCAGTCATAATTAGCAGCAGCATACTATTACTTACTCTAGTCAAAACAATTTCATCAGTTCAGCATGCGATATCTTCAGATGACCATGAAGTAGGAACCAAAGAACTCCATCAATAGTGAACAGCCCTGTCTGTAATGGACCACAGCTGCAGGAAAAGAATTCATCTGTATTCTCTTCAACCTCTATGTTTTTTTTTTTAAATCAACAGCACAATGTCTGTTGTAAGTCTGACATTTGCATGACAGAACTACTTTACACAGTAAAAGAAAATCTAAATAACCAGCCAATTAAATATTTTATATTCAGAAGTTAACTTATTTATGTATATAATAAAAATGTCCATCATTCCAGTGATGACATTTTTTACTAGTTTTACATTATTAGTATTCTGAAATTTCAAATAAGGCAAAAAAAGTCACTTAAATAGAGGGAAACTGCTTTTTGATTGAATAAAATCTACAAGTAGAAAGATTTTTGCTCCATTATTATCTTAAAAATTATTTCCTCATCTGTATGGCCACACATTTGTTCAGGATAATTATAAAAATAATAAGGTATTTTAAAAAGAAAAAGACAATTGAAATAACAATGGAGTATCATTACATATTTTTTTAGGATGTGGGCTGTCAAATGATTAAAGATTAGCACTATTCGGAAGGGTGTGCAGAAAGAAGGACTCATGCACGCTGTGGTTAGGAATATAAATTGGCATATAAATTATCAAAAATATTATAGAATTTCTCCACATTTTTTAAAATAAAACTACTGTATAACACAGAAATTCTTATTCTGAGTATATATCCAAAGAAAACAAAATCATGTATACACCTACACGGATACACTCACAGAGGGTTAGGGATTGTTATTCACCCAGGTATAAGAAGCACCTGTTCATTGCAACAACACAGATGAATCTGAGGATGTATCAAAAGAAATCCAGCTCAAAATAGGACCTAATCTTTCTTATGCACAGGTCTAGTTCATAGATTCTGATGTGGTAGGAGAAACAAAGAGGAAAAAAGAATCAGGTTCTAATTTCAGAAAATTCCAACAGAGTAGATAAGAGAAATTAGGTGACTGTACATAAGTCAACAATAAAACAGAGAGTATATAGAATACTGTTATTTTTTCAGAGGCTCCTAAAAATTAAGAAATTTCAAAAGGTCTCAGAAAAAAGGGCATTTTAGATATAAAGGTCTGGAAAAGTGAGTAGGATATTATTAAGTAGCTAAGTACAAGGTACTCCCCAAGTTAAATAAGTGGAAGATTTTACAAATTAGGTGATGTAACTGAACTACAGTAGGGAGAGAGGGAAGAACATGGAGAAGCCAGGGCTGGTGTGGAAATGCAGCATGGAAAGTTCAGGTCTCTTAAAGGCAGATAAAGCATTTTCATTTACATCGTGCAGTGGTGAACCATGGACTATCACTAAGCTTGGAAATGGCATAATCGGCACTGTGTTTTAGAAGACATCTGAATCACTTGTCTTTTCACATATATGAGAATGATAAAAATGGCTTTCAGGAAGGTAGTGTCTTTTTCTTCTTCTATAATATTATTACTATAGCTGAATCCTAACAATTATATCCTTATTAAGGACATCGTTTTGAGTAATATAGGATAAGCTGTGAGAAGAACAAGCCCAAGGCAATTATTATATGCTCTCCTGTTGTCCAAAGCCTCTGTAATTGTTGAGAGGAACCAGACATGAGGTGCAAGATGTATATCAGGCATTTTAAGTATATTAAACATTCACTGAAAGAGCTATTTGTATCTAAATAATAGATTTAACTGGTTGAGCTGAATATTTATGCTATATTTCTATTACCACACAAAAAATTAAATCTAACTATGAATTTCAAAGGGAAGACTGCTTAACTACTTTTCTTTTTCACCATGTGCTCTTCCCATAAAAGCAGAGGCAATGCTCTGAGAAGTGTTATTCCAGTTACAGGTCGCTTCCCTTCTTGGTAGTACTAAAAGGTATTTCCAGAAAATTTTCCTTGTTAAATTGCCTGTGCAGTCAATCTAGAAACAGGCTACTGATGTCTCAGGAAGACATCCAAGGAAAGTGTCTATGGCAAGGTGTAATTTATGAGCTTGCACTGACTCTTCAAAACATGGGCCCGTAAGTGCTTTCAGCTAAATTTAAGTCACCCTTCCAGAGATTACTGTTCAAAACTAAAATTAAAAGTACAGGAAAGTGTCCTTAATGGATCTAATAAATCAAATTCAGTTCAGTAAAAGTTAATATGGCATATTTAGTTCAATTCCATTTTAAACCAATCTGTAAAATTCTGTTTAAATTTCTGTACAAAAGATATTTCCTTCATCATTTACCACCTTAGTCCATTCAGTCCATGATTCTCATAATAATTCATAAAGCCTTTCAACTATGCTACAATTATAAAATAGTACAATCTGATATAGCTAATTAAAATAAACATTTGGCTGTGTAATATCTTTAGTAAAATTAATAATGCCATAAATGAAATGTCAGAAAAGCTGTTATCTGAACCTGTGTGGGAAAGCATGCCTAGAATTTAACAAAGCCTTCACTGAGTAACATGGCCCAATTTTCATTCAGATTTATGGAAAACTTCTGTCTAGTGAACTTAAACTAGAATCGACCTGTTCAGTTAAGAGAACTTGGAAAACCTCATGCATATATGATTTTATGTTTACAAAATATTTAACTATTTTAGATATCTCCTAAATATATGTATGCTTCATTGTATTTATACATATGTGCACGTGGAAGACCAGACTTGATGTAGAGAGCATGTCAAATGTATCAAAATAAAGGTTTCCAAAACTGACTTCAGGTGAAATTTTGTTGTTAAAATAAAGAATTCATGTTAACAGCTAGATCTTTTTGTTGTTGTTGCTTTTTGGTTTTCTAGAGACAGGGTCTCCCTGTAGCCCCAGCTGTCCTGGAACTCACTCTGTAGACCATACTGGCCTTGAACTTCACAAAGATCCGCCTGCCTCTGCCTCCAGAGTCCTAGGATTAAAGGCTTTTGCCACCACGCCGGGACACAGCTAGATCTTTAATCTCCCATGTGAAATGTAGCAGGCGTAGTGGCAGCCACTGGAGCTAATTTGTCTTGGCAGCTTAAGAACCTCCTTTCTTTCACTGAAAATTGCTGGATGTTCCAAAAGGTGGTGTGTGAATCTGTAACATGATAACCTTCGCATCTGGTTTAGTTTCCTCTACGAGGTCACTTGATAATGACTGACAAATGAGACTGATAAAGAGTTATGAAGCAGACTTACCATGAGAATTTCAGATAATATCATTCCTCTATTAAGTCTTCAAATGTATTCTATTAACTTTTTATACCAAAAAATAGTATATTACTGAAAAATTTTTTCTTGGTTTCTTTCTTTTTTTAATAATACTTTTATTGATGTTTTGTATATTTCAGACATCATTTCTCAGTTCCATTTAGACACATTCCCCCTTCCCTTCCCCCACCCCACTGCAAATCATGCATTCTGCCATACATGTTTTTCATCTTTCTCTCAGTCTTTTTAAAGTTTTTCTCTGTAAAGGCCATTGTTTTTGATAGAATTTAACTACATCAGTCTGTTCTTTGACCCAGTCCCCAGGTGTTGTGGTTTCCTCACTATTGTATTCCTCCAAAATATGCCTGTATAAACGTCATACATTACCAGAGTTATGTTCCAGGAATAAACTGTATGTTAACTCTGATATATGTTTAGGAGCGTCCACATTTTTTCCCTTTAATTTTATATTACTCTAAAAATATGGATATTCTTTTCACCCATATACATTAATTGCCATGCCTGAAAGTATGTAGTAAGTTAACTCTAGGGCTCATTAAGAGTTCACTTATAACATCTACAGTTGCTTTCAGATAAGAAGAGATATAACAATACATTACTCAGCTTGTCTTTCAACTGGGGGATTTGTATACTGAAAAATTTAACATTTTAAATTAAAGGCTTCCCAAAGATTTTTTTTTATAAATAGTTTTTATGACGCTTTGTGAATTTCATACATTTTTCCAATCCAGTTCAGGCTTGTTACCTTATCCCCTCCCCCCCCACCCCCACCCAATCCCAGATCAAGCATTCTGCTAACTGTCCTGTATTCTTTCTCTCAGTTTTTTTTTTTTTTCCAATTTACGCTATAAGTGATAATCCATGAGTAAAAACATCCCTTCATGCAAAACCTATCTGCAGGCTGTTTTGTCCAAACCCACACAGCCCCACAATCCAGTGGGGGGTGGTGTGATAGGTTGTTTGTTCAATAAGATTGATCAAATCAGTGTCCAGACTACATTGCCTGTAGTTTCACCATTACCCCAATCGCCGCTCTACATTCTACCACGCCCCTCTCCGCAGGTTGTTCCCTAGGCTTAGAAAAGGGGACAGGTGATGAGAGGTTATAAAACAGTCCACTCTCTCGGAGCTGTTGACTTGCGGTTAGATCTGGTCAATTCTGGCTGTTTCCTTTCATGGGCTGACAGTTTGCCAGGAATAAAACCTTTCGATCCTACTAATGAAGAACAAGAAATTAGCTATATAGGTATTTAAGCAGCACCAATCGTTATGGTAGGTTACTTTGCCATAGACACATATGTTTGGATCTATGTTAATCCATGAGTTACATTCCCCCCCCTGTTAACTTAAATATGCACAGGGTCTTACTTTGGCTTATAACATTTCCTAACTGCTAGAGGATGTAGCTTGTGGCATCCGCCATGGGTAGGTTATTTCTCCAAGTCGGAGAGCAAATAGCCAGTTAGATTTGGGATATACAGCAATATGGCTGCCACTGCTGCAAAGTATTCCCAGCAGGTGAGGTGTAGTTGGTGCTGCCGGTGGAGTCTTGCTTAACTCAAGGAGACCCATCTCTTGCTTTATTGGTTTAGTGGAATTTGGTAACCCTCTATGGCATTCCAGAGGCATCTGTACACTTGCATGTGTCGTCTCAATACATCCCTCCAATGTTAACGTAAGGGTATCTCGGCAGCAGGGTCTTATTGACTCACTACATGTAGGTTATCCAAACTCTAGAGGCAAGGACCCCTTACCTTTTGTGGGGGCTTGGATCCACTGGCCAAAACATCCACCTGGCTAGAACAATCCATGCTGAGTCAGCGATCCTGTATTAATATATTTTGCATGAGTGCATAGCCCAGGGACTTTAGTATTATATCTGGTTCTGAACAGAGGAAAATCCCTCCACAGTTCCCTGTCTAGTAGTCAATTAACGAAAGAAAGCAGTTTTATCGGTTTTATAAGAGATCACCTCTACAATAGTTGTCTCAATTTTACAGTTGGGGAGCGACCTCACATTGTCATATTTCTCGTTTATGGGTGGGAAGGCAAGTGAGGTCTCTCATATCCAGAACCTTGTTCGGGCCCACCTAGATGGTACGTTTCATTAGGACTCATTATAATAGTTGTTACATGTAGGATCCAGAGAGGGGTTCGATGTTTATGGCAATCTGAGGCTATTCCTTAATAATTGAATGCTTAGGAAGAAGGTACAGCATTTAAAGTTGTAACTTTTGGTTAAATAAAATCAATGCAAAAACCTGTATATTTTAACTTATCAAAGTTAAGTTGGTGAAGCGTTTTGCCTGTGGGAACATGAAAATCTCTTCCCATAGTTAGTTTAAAGATTAAATTGAAGGAGGTTTGATGAAATGTTCACGTCTTTCTGTATCCCCCCCCCTTTTTTTAGCGAATGAGTCCAGAAGACAGTTTGTATTATACATGACTATAGGGTGGATTCAAGGCACAGATTTCATCAAATCTCACCAATGTTGTTGGTGATCTCTCTGTTAATTGGGAGGAAGCAAACTTAATTTTTCCGTTAAATCATCTTAAAGAGAATGTGCTACACACACGGTGATACTGTACAGACAGAGAAATTCTAGAGAAACATTGTATGTGTCAATCCCAGAGTTCTTGCTCTACAGATTTTATTTAAGGCCACATGTGGGCAACAGCGAATTATCTCTCCATTTAACTCAGATGCATTACCATTTTAATCCGATTCTGAAACCAATGTTGTTTAATTAACACATGTTTACTTTTACTTTTTTTTTTTTTTTTTTTTCTGTAGTGTATCATGTACTGTCTGCATGCAGTTTGTGCAACCCGTGTCGTGCAATCCGCGCGAGGTCAGAAGAGGGTCTCGGATCCCCTGGAACTGGGAAGTTCTCATGGAACTGGAGTTAAACGGCTCTAGGTCCGACATATGGGTGTGGGGATCGAACCCGCGGTCCTCTGTAAGAGCGGTAGGCGCTCGAACTGATAGGCAATCTCTCCAGCCCTACTGAATTTTACTAAGTCCTAAAACAACCATGTGTCCTGTAGACAGTTGTCTAGGCGAAACTGTGTACTTGCTGAGCTCACATCAATTAAATATATATTAAATATACATTAATTGATTATACCCCCGTGTCCCTCTCCCACCCATCCCCCTTTCCAATTCACCATTCCAGTCCCTTTTCTGATGCAGGCTTTCTGTTATTCCTTTATATGCATCCCTCTCCATGAGAAATATTTATATCTGGGTTGTTGGTACTAGCATCCACATATGAGGGACACCATTTGTCGTTTGTTTTTCTGGGACTGTGTTACTTCACTTAACATAATGTCTTCCAGCTCCATCCATTTACCTGCAAATTTCATGATGTCCACAAAAGATTTTTAAAAGTTGTACATAACTTTGTTGTACTTTCCTAGCCTTTACCCAATGGGACTCTTTTTGAAATAGGCTTAGGTGATTATCCAATGTCATAACTAAACTTTGATTGGTAGACCTATTGGTAAAAACTAATATATGCACATATATATATATATATATATATATATATTCCTAAAAGTAGCATTAATTGAACCCAAGGTTGCCTGCAAAACATTTAATTTCTGGGTTGTGACTATGTCTGGATTTAATAGAAATGGGATAAATTTGCTAAATCAAAAATATAGTCAGCTAAGTCTTCTTATAACTGGCATTTGTGCATCTATACAGTATGTACAGATGACTATGCCTATCTTCATTTGTATATATGTGCATGTGGAAAACCAGACTTGATATAGAGTATTTTTCTCCATCACTGTCTAATTATTGAGGCAGGATCTTTTGCTGAACCTGATGCTCTCCAATTCAGCTAGACTTTATAATAAGGCAATGTAAAAAATAAATAAATAGAATTATAAAAAGTAAAAAATGCCATCAGTGGAATGATGGGGATTTTAGCATCTCCATAAATAAATTAACTTCTGGATATAAAATACTTAATTTTCTGGTTATCTGGATCTGCTTTTACTGTGTAGTGTAGTTCTGTCACACAAGTTTTAGAGTTACAACAGATATATTGATATAATGCTGGGTATGGTAGTACGCACCTTTAATCCCAGCACTCTGGAGGCAGAGGCAGGTGGATCTCTGTGAGTTCAAGGCCAGCCTGGTCTACAAATTGAGTTCCAGTCCAGCTGGGGCTACAGGGAGACCCTGTCTCAAAAAGACCAAAAAAATCAAAAGTCAAAAAAGAATGTTTTTGTTTTTTGTTTTAGAAGATAGAAGTTGAAGAGAATATTGAGTAATTCTTGCAGCTGTGGTCAACTACAGACAGCGCTGTTCACTATTGATGAAAATGGTTCTTACTTTGTTATCATCTAAAGAAACCACATGCTGAACTGATGAAACTTGTTTGACTAGGCCATAGTAAGTGCTTGCTAGTGATAACTGATCATACAGTTTACAGTCCATCCAACCCGGTGATAATATAAATTACCTTTGGATGTCAACTATTTAGAGCTCATTTAATTTGCATTTGTGATGAAAGCAGGAACTATCTTTACTTTTATTCTAGCTCTGCGGACTTTCATTTCAGTATCTTTTATTCTTCACAGCATCATAATTGACTTAAATCACACTTTTAGAATGAGATTTTTGAAACCAACACAAGCATTATAGTTCATTTAAATCACAATATTGGAATGAGTAGAATTGAGGCACTAATATAGCTATTATCTTCTATTTCTGCCTTCTAAGTGCTGAGATTATGGGTGGCAACTATTTCTGCCTGGCTTTTATGTGAGTTCTAGGGATTTGAACTCTGTTCTTCATACTTGCAGGGCAAAGGCTTTATCCACTGAGCTATCTCTCAAAACCTAGTTAGTGGCAGTCGTGGTGGTGCACGCCTTTAATCCTAGCACTCGGGAGGCAGAGGCAGGCGGATCTTTGTGAGTTCAAGGACGGCCTGGTCTACAGAGTGAGTTCCAGGACAGCTGGGGCTACAGGGAGACCCTGTCTCGAAAAGACAAAAAATAAAATAAAATAAATAAATGCCGGAGTCCAGCTCCAGCAGGTTCAGTTCCTGAAGTGGGTGGTCGCAAAGGCGACGAAGAAATTAATCAAATAAGACACAAGAATCTCTTTCTCATGACCTGAGGAGCATCTATCTTCCCTGCTGCAAGAGGACCTCTTGGGTTCTTCACTCTGCCGATTTCTTGACCTAAGGATCAGAGAGCGTTTGCCTTCTCTGATCCTGTGCAGAGGGCCTTTCGGGTTTCCCACTCTGCTGATTCCTTTTCTTCTCTGCTCCTCAGGTCCCAAAGTTTATTTTTATATGCCCTAAAACCAATACATGTTATGCAAGTCTAAGCTAAGGATGAAAAAATAACCCAACTTCCCCGTAAATATTTTTCAGAAAATTCACACCTGAAATTATTCTTAACATCAAAAACAGTAAAACAATCAATATGGTACAATCATTTAATTGAGACATCAAGAAAGTGAAACAATAATAGTACAGCCATTCAGCTAAGCCATTTAACAGTTTTGCAGCAAAGTGAAGTTAATGCTAACTTTTAATTCTGAGGACTCCATTCTTTATGCCTTGTGGTTACATAGGTGCTGGACAGTGTAAAAAATGAGCTTAAAGCTTTAACAATAGACAACTTTATTTTTCTCACTTTAGTTCCTTGTTTGCTCGACCTGTAAGTAATTTTGTGGCTGGCGTAGCTTTGATTCATATCTTGTTTTTATTCTGGTCATTGTTTTCCTCAGTTTCTGTTTTTAACACATTCTGCTAAGGTGATATTCTAAGGGCTACTAAACTTTGAGTCAGATCACTAGAATCCACTGTTTTACTGGACTTAGTTTCACTTTGCCCTACAATCTTTTTAGTTTAAACCTGACCATGAAATCAAAATTCCTTTCTCTACTTGGGCATTCTGTGCATGACACAGTTTCTGTAGAGGTCTTAATTACTACTGTATCATATTTTAAGTTATGTACACAGTGCCATTATTTCTCACAAAGTACTCATTTCTAGAAAAGGCAAAAGTGTCAGTTCCACTCCTTGAGGCAGAAGCAGGTATCCTAACTGCTAGAAAGCCGAAAGTCAAGCAGGCGAGAAAAATAAGAATTAATATGATAAGAAGAATTATTAAAAACCAAGGTCAGCTGGAGAGCAGAATTCAACCAGACAGGTCAGGTCACTGGAACTTTGTCAAGCAGTGAACCTTTCACGAATGGCTCCGCCAAATAAATAAAAGATTTATTGCCCGGCGTGGCAATGCTCACCTTTAATCCTAGCACTTGGGAGGCAGAGACAGGCTGATCTCTGTGAGTTCATGGTCTACAGAATGAGTTCCAGGACAGCTGGGGCTACAAGGGAGACCCTGTCTCAAGAAAAAAAAAACTAGTTAACTGAATCTTAAGTATCAATTACTAGCAGTAGAATACAAATGGGTTTAAAGGGACCTACAATAATTATGCTGACATAAAGGCTGCGATCTTATAAGATTTTCTTTACTATTTAATGCAACTCTAAGACATCCTACAAGCTATCATAGAAATAACCCCAAAACTCCTAAAATAGCCCACACTACTTCTGATTACTGTGTCTACTACATGGAACAGAACATGCCTCATGGATTCTCAACAAATATGCTAAATACATATATGAAAGTTAGGAAAAAAGGGCTGGTCCTTCTACAAAAATTTCTACAAAAATCAAAACTCAGGAGCTGGGCGTGATGACACTTGTCTTTAAATACCATCACACAAGAGGCAGAGGCAGGCAGATCTTTTTGAGATTCAGGCCACCCTAGGCTACATAGCAAGTTCGAATCTAGCTGGAAGTCCAAGACCCTGTCTCGAAAAAGAAAATCAAAATTCAGTAGAACACATGTGTTAACCCTTGGCTCAACTCCCAGCAAACATACACACACACACACACACACACACACACACATACACACACGCGCGCGCACGCGCGCGTTTTACACAGACTTCTCTTTGAGTTTCATAGCTAAACAAAACTTTATTTATGACAAAGAATGAAAAATATTATTGGTTTTATATCCTCCAAAGTGAGAATGCAAGAGATAAGGGAAATCGTAGACTGTTTCATGCACTACAATGTGTTATTCCACCCACCCTTTAGAACTTCCTTTAGATACTTTTGTTTTACATATGAATATTTATATACATGTAACAAATTGTATGTATATTATACATATATTATATATAATGATAATGAGTAACTCAGTAGTTACAAATGAGAAAAGAGGCTCATTTGCCTCACAATTCTGAAGGCTAACAGATAAGCAGCAAAGTACAGAGTCTATGGTAGGGGCTACTCCTTGAGACATGGTTGGCAGTGGTAGGAGGATGTGTTGAAACAGTTAGAGTCAGGAACCCATCTGGAGTGGGAGGGGCCATCCCCATTCCTTTGATAACAACTCTCTAGGGAGCACTCACGGGGTCCAATGAGAACCACATTCTCAGAACACACTCCCAGTGATCTAAGGCCCTCCCCTAGGCTCCTTGTCTTAAAGAGTCCATGCCCTACCTAAACCAGCCTAGAGACCAAGCTTCCACAAATAAATCTTGTAGGAGGGAGAATACAATTAAACTTAGACAAAGAATAGAAGTTCTACAACTATGAAAGTGACAAAGCAAGCCGGGCGTGGTGGTGCACGCCTTTAATCCTTGCACTTGGGAGGCAGAGGCAGGTGGATCTTTGTGAGTTCAAGGCCAGCCTGGTCTACAGAGTGAGTTCCAGGAGAGCTGGGGCTACAGGGAGACCCTGTCTCAAAAAGACCAAAAAAAAAAAAAAAAAGTGACAAAGCTGTAGCTTTAGCATATTGTTACACTCCTAACTGCTATTCTCATCAATCATAGCCAATATTTTTATAATTAACTAACTGCATACTTTATTCATTTTCAAATATGGGCACCTTCAAAGCATGCGTGCCACCAAGAAATCACATAGACATGTTGTTATTACCATTGTGTTATTGCTACTCTACTGAAATGCACCCTTAAAATAAAATCAGTGTCCTGCCTAGACCTGGCTAAACTTGTGACAGACGCATATGGAGGTTTTGTCCTTTCTCTTTTTATTAGTAATATTTCCATTGAAATTTTGCGTATTTCCTATATAGCTTCTCAATCAGTCTTTAATCACTTCATTACCCTCTTCTCAATTGGTACCCTCACAGAGCCCCCCACCCCAGATTTCATACATTCTGTCACTAAGAAGATTAATTTGGCACAGTAGACCTTAATGTAATCAATTTTTAAAGTAATCAAATATATCAGCAAAAAGTGAAATCTTAATTTCTTCCTGAGTTTCCTTAGGAAGCTTTCTTGCTCATGTGCCTTTCTTTATATCTTTTGTGCTTCAAAGGCTCAGGGATTCGAAGACTTTTTTGTCACTGTGTTGTCACACTAATATGATCAAATTGTCCTTCTTTTTCTTCCACATTGGAATCATTTTTGCAATTTTAGTATTTGTACATTCTTAGGAACATCTTTACTCCTAAAGATATGGCATCTCCTTTAGAATTCCACGGTTTATACTTTCTTAATATGCATATTGTCTAATTTTACTTACAAATAAAGCACTTTACATGAAAATTTATAGAAATGGTATTATAAATTTTGAAACCAGGACAGATATTTCTTCCATACCCATTACTAGTCCTTACATTTTTGCTTATAGATATTTGGTTCTATTGAAATGCTTGACTGTTCAACACCCCAAGGGAATCAAATGGTTGTTTTTTTAAATCCTTCTCAGTGAATATATTGATTGATGGTCTGGCTAAGAATACCTGAAAGGAATAGTCCTGGTATGCTGTGGGGCAGTTTATCCTTTATGAAGGTGAGTGCTCATCATTTCTACATATGTTCATTATCAGATAAGGGCGTGTTGTTCAATGGGGTTTGAGCCCCTTTGCCACCACAAAGTAAAAGGCCTGAGGATACGAACTTCAATCCTCTGAAGCTGCCAGATCAGAAAGAAGAAAAGGAAAGCACCTTGCACCCTGGATTTCCTGAAACTGGAAGTTAAACTAGTGTATTATGGCAAAGTAGGAAGATAAACCCTTAGTAAACATAAAAGTTAAAAAATGTCTCATAGTTTTAATGTGAAAGTTATTATTCTGTCATTGTTCAATTTACTGAAAAGAGAATCTTATTAAAGTACACTGTGGATGCCAGTTAATAGAAATATATGTTAGAAAGCACAGAAGAGTTAGTGGCTTGAAAGGAAATTGGATTGCTCTATGACTAACCCAAAGCTTTCTTCACAAGAGTAATTTCACTTCTGATATGTTAAAGTTTCTGATTATAAATGTTGTAGAGCAAAAAGGGAGGGTAACATGATTTTCCTGATTAAATGGATCAGGGAGTCAATAAGCTTTTCCCATAGACGCCCAGGCAGTAAATCTTTTCAGAGGTGGATGTCACGTGGTCTCTTGCAACTAGTTATCTGTGACAGGGCACTATAAAAGTGGTCACAGGTGATTGGTAAATGAGTGAGCAGGACAGTATTCCAGTAACACTCACTGGGTATGGACTTAAGATTTGAATTTCATGTAAGTTGATACAAAAATAGTATTCCCATTTTGCTCTTTTTCAGGCATTTTAAACTCATGAGTTATAAAAATAAAACCAGATTTGGTTTAAGCCTTAACTCGCCAGCCTCTTACATTAGATAAATGTAAGGCTTCTACTTAGATTCATTTGTTTACACCTAGTTTCCAATACTATGAGAACTCCACATACCACTTAGCTTTGGGTGTCTACAATGCTCTCTGGGAATGATATTTATGAACAGTGAGAATTCTTGATGAGTTTCTGTAGAAGTCATTACAAGGGACTTAAATTTAATGAATTGAATCCATGTTTATGGACAGAGTAGACACATGGTCCACACAGTTACATGGGTGAAATATCAGAGAACCTTCATTCTTCTGACAACTGCTATTTATATTACTTTACTCAAATTGGGATGCTTCCATCCATCATAAAGCAGATATATTTACACCTTTATATACATTATCTGTCAAACAGTTCATAAAGTATAGATTCCTATTACTGTTTGTTATTCCATATTTTATTACTATGTAATTGGTTTCTCTTTATCCATTATTCACCATTTTATTCTGTAGCCTGAGTAGCTAATCATCTTAAGAGAAATATCTATATCAAAAGAGAAAAGGCAAGATGATAAGATCCTACCAACTTGAGAAAAAGATAAAATTGAATTTGCGAATTTAAAATAAAATAAAGGATTTACTTTATCATCAATATATGAGTAACTGGAATAAAAGGTTTGTAGAGTCTACTCTAGATTGCATGATCCTACGGCAGTGGGCCCAAGCCAGAGCCAAATGGAAACCTCTGCCTTGCATAGAACTGTTGGGGGGTGACACTGCATTTGAGATGCATGTCTGTGTGGACAGTAAGTTGCATGGGTGACATAAGCAAGTGAGCTTCCTTCGACAGTGATATTTGTCACTTGTGATCACAGAGAATTACTAGATAATTAACACCATCTAGCAGGAGGGGCTTGTATGTTCAATCAAGTTGATCAAATGAGTGTCCAGTCTATATTGTTGTAGTTTCACCATTCACCCCATTTGCAGCCCTTACATTCTACCGCACCCCCTCTTCCACAGATTGTTCCCTAGGCTTAGAAAAGGGGCACAGGTGGATGAGAAGCAAAACAGTCTACTTTCTCTGGAGCTGTTGTCTTGGTCTCTAGTCAATTCTGGCTGTTTTCTTTCATGGGCTGACAGCTTGTCCAGGCATAACCTTTCAATCCTACTAATGAAGCACATGCAATTAGATATATAGGTATTTAAACAGTATAATATATAGCCTTTCAATTCTACTAATGAAGCACTCACAATTGGATATATAGGTATTTAAACATTACTAATTGTTATGGTAGGTTACTTTGGTATAGACACAGATGTTTGGATGGTATGTTAATCCATGAATTACATTTTCTTCCCACTGGAGAACTCAACTGTATCTTGTATCTTATTTCCCTTAGTCTGCATTTTTCCCTTTGTTAATTTCAACCTCTATCTATATCCTCTCATAATGCATACTGATGGTGATATAAACAGCTTTTCTGAGTCCTGTAATCCTTATAATGAATAATCAACTTTGAGAGTGGTCTTGGAGTCCCCTCATACAAGTACAAAAGACTTTTTATGTGATTCCTGAACTTACAAAAACAATATGTCATCCTTCAAAATGACATGGTTTTTTGGTGTAAAATGGCTATTAATTGCTACAACACAGTACAAGAAACAAATAAAAGTCAAATTGGTCACATTACTAAGAAATTTCTGTCATATGTGTAAAAACAAAGGAATTTGGTATATAATTAGGCAACTTAAGGAAAGATCCAAAACTTAGCCATAGTTAATATGTAGAGAATTCACTGAGTAAAATTATCAAATTGCCAAACAGCAAATAAAGCTAAATTGTAGTGTTTGGCTGGAACAATTACACTCTATAAATGCAAGTTGCCAAAACTCCCTAGTACAGAACTGAAGAAAGGAAACATCAGCCAAGAAGGGAACTTCTGAATCTCACCTAATTATGAACTAAATCTTCAGTTACACCAGTTTCCCTGTGATTTTTCTCAGACCTCTTTCTCTGCATACACATCTTCCTCTTACTTAACACAGCTTGCCAATAATAAATCTACAGCATCTTATATATTCAGATATCAATCTATAAGAACACCCTCTTTTTAATTCTAATTATTTCATTTCTAGCTTATAAAGAGTACATGGTAATTATTTTTAGAAAATATTAAAGTATCAAAATAAGGAATGAATCACTTTATACAATTAATCTATTTACTTCTTTTAAAATTAATGTTATTCCCTATTTTACATATTCTTAAATGCAGTTTTAGTTTTTTTCTGTGGGATTATATTCCACAGAAATTTGTATATTATCTTTCTGCGACTAACATTTTACTATAAGTAGTTCATTAACACATCCTAAATATATATTGGAAAGGCTCATTTAATTCACTTTATTATTCATTACAACAAAACATTTGATTCCTTCATTTCACAAATGAGAAAACTGAAGATTATAAAGGTTAAGTTACTTCCCCTAAATTTACACAGTTACATTAGATTTAGAAAAAGAATAATTTCCTCCTATGTATAATGTAACATTTTTCACACTTTAGTCCACCCTGCATAATGCTTATTGTTTATTTGTTCTAAAATAATGTATCACACTATATCTTTCCTTTATTTAAAGCACTAGTTCCCAACTCTATAGAAGAAAATGTCAGGATTCCTCACAGGATGGCTCAGGACCAAGGGGCTTGGTCCTGCCTTCCTTGCTCTTTACTAAACATTTTACATCCATCAGTCACTTGATGAAAATGACCCTGAATTATACCCTGGGAGCTAGCAGGCTAGTTGTAGACAACAATACTTATGTTCCTTGATTGTCCTACTAAGATTTAAATTCTTCTTCCTTTGTATGTACAAGTACTGGAATCTTTGGGGGTTCTATTCAGAATTTTTCATTCACTATAACCCTACTGTAATTTTTTTGGTTCTTTGAATTCATGATGCCCATTTTGAAATGAATATAAGGTATCTTCTGATTAGAGGTAGATTGTCTCAGTTATTTTCCGCCATGTCACTTTCTCTGCATCACAAAGAAAAAGATCCAACTATACTGTCTGCTCTCATTTCAAAATCCTGAAAGTAAAAAAGACGGTACTTTTTCACCGTGGTGAAAAATATAGCATTCCCATCCTATAATGTAAATACATTTAGCTGGGTCTGGTGGTCCACACCTTTAATCCCAGCACTCAAGAGGCAGAAGCAGGCTGATCTCTGGGAGTTCAAGCCAGTGTGGTCTACATAGTGAGTTCCAAGTCAGGTAGGTCTGCAGGGAGAACTGTCTCAAAAAAACAAAAACAAAAACAAAAGGCATTCAGTCCAATTTCAAAAATCCCTCCCCAGCCTTTAACAAGACACCAATGCAAGCTAATACATGATAGAGAAGCTACATCAATGAAATATTCCACAGTATGGTAGGCTAAGAAGATCTTTATCTTTTTATTTATTCTTTATGTGTATGAATGTACTGTCTGCATGCAGGTCAGTGCACCTGCGTCGTGCCATGCCGCAGAGGTCAGAAGAGGGTGTCGGATTCTACTGGAACTGGAGTTAAAGATGGCTCTCAGCCACCACATGGGTGCTGGGGATCGGACCTGGGTCCTCTGCAAGAGCAGTCAGCGCTCCTAACCACTAGGCCATCTCTCCAGCCCCAGAAGATCTTTATAATTATGCAACCAGTTGACATGCCAAGCTGAATGAGAAAATGTCACAGGGTCCCATCTCAAGATGAAGAGCTGCAGGCAATCAATGGATGCTGAGGGAAGGAGAATTGGTTTTCTCCAGAAAGTGAGAGGTTGTCTAATCCCAGTGGGAAGCCCTAAACTCAGGCACACATGAGCACCACTAAATGGACTCAGTGCATTAGATATGTGTATACATGTATGTATTTATAAATGTATGTATGTATGTATGTATGTATGTATGTATGTATATGTAACAATAATAATGAAAGAAGAGGACCAAAAGAATCAATAGGAAGTAGGGGCGGACATGAGAGGACTCAGAGAGGGACTACCAAGAGATAGAAATAATGCAAAGATAATACTCATGTATAATATTCTCAAAACAGAAAGAGATGAAAAGCATGTTTGGCAGAATGCATGAGCTCTGGTGGGGTGGGGAAATGGGGGGGGACATGGGTCTAGATTTGATAAAAAATTAATTAATTAATTAATTAATTAAAATAATAACAATAATATTCTCAAAACAAAAACAAAATTCCTAACACTGAAAAAAAGAAAAATATAGCATAATCTTAACCATTTGTAGAAGTATATTCAATGACATTAAATCAACTTATAGTAAATATTACCACAACTTTTATACAAAATTTCTCTATGCAAAACCTTTTCACTGATAACACTTTCCTTTTCTCCCACTCTGATAAGCCCCTGGTAACTTCTGTTTTCTGACTCTGTGAATTTCTTTCTTCCAGACACCTCATCTAAGAGGAACTGTGTAATATCTTTTGTGTCCAAATTATTTCACTTAGGATAGAGTTTTCAAGGTCCATCCACTTTGTAGCATATAGCAAGCAAGTAACATATTTTGTTTAGAAATTAATTTATTGATGAACACTCAGTTTGTTGTCAAGATTAGTTGTGATAACTTGTCACCCAAATTTCCCCAAGTTTGATACAGTTTTCAAATGGATTCCAATGTTCTAAAACAGAGACTTTTCTTTTTCCCAACAGATGTAGAGATTCCTGGGCATCCAACCCTACCATCTTCTTGATTTCACTAATTATTAAATAGGTTATTAATCTCTAGATTTCTATAACCACTCCAGACTTCAATCTTAATCCCTACTCATAAATGTAGCACCCATTGTATTGGTTATTTTTCTCTTCCATGTGATTAAAATACCTGACAAAAAAATCTTCAATGGCTCAAAGTTTGAGGGCAGGGTCCATCGTGGTGGTGAATGCACCACAGAACAAAACATGGGCAGCTGGTCTCATTGCATGCATCCTCATAAAGCAGGGAAAGATTTGATGCTGGGGTTCAATTTTTTCTCCTTTTAATTCAGTCTGAGAACCAGGCCATGAAACTCTAGACAAAGAGTTAGAGTGGATCTTCTAACTTCAGTTTAAAAGATCTCAAACCACCTTTACAGGTGTATCCAGAGATTTGTCTCCTAGATGATTCTATACACTGTCAAATTGATAATCAGTATTAACCACCACAAATCTACTGCTTGTCAACTTGAACTTGAACATACCACTTTTCAGCCATAACCCTCCTTATCACCAGAAACTTGTAGCCTTTACATAACACAAAATACATTCAGTTCAATTTCAAAAGTCCCTATATCTTAAACAATTCTAACACTGTTGAAAAGTTTAAGTTCAAAGGGTTTTTTGAGACTCAGTCTCTTTTTCTGTGAGTCTCTTAAAATCAAAAAGTTGCATGTGTCCAATACACAACAGCATGGAGTAAACATTCCCATTCCAAAATAGAGGAATGGAGGCATAAGAAAGACTGAACAAAACAAAACTGAAACTTGGCAGGAAAAACAATTTCCGAACTTCTATGTCTGGCATCCGAGATACATGATGAAACCATCTAGGCTCTGGCTTGTGTAGCCCCTTCCCTCCATCTCTGCCATTTGAAACATATATAGCTTACCTTTGGAGCTGACTCGACTCTGTGCATACAGCTTTCCTCAGTAGCAGACATCCCACAGCCCTGGCACCTCCAGCATCTAGGGTCTCCACCAAACATTGGGCTTCTCTTCCAGCTTCAAGTAATGGTTCATCAGGGCAACTATGCAGGGAATCCAAGCCTGAAACACACTCTCTAACCTCAGAAGCCTTCTAGAACCTTGGAACAAATCCCCATAAACTTCTTAGACCACAGTTGAATGAGCCTCTACATACTGTCCAGGATGACCCTGGCGAAACCTTCTTTTTTTTTTTTTTTTTGTATGTGTATGAATGTATTGTCTGCATGCAGGTCTGTGCACCTGTGTCGTGCAATGCCGCGGAGGTCAGAAGAGGGTCTCGGATTCCCCTGGAACTGGAGTTCTCCTGGAATTGGAGTTAAAGACGGTTCTCAGCCGCCATGTGGGTGCTGGGGATCGAACCCGGGTCCTCTGCAAGAGCATCGGTGCTCTTAACCGCTAGGCTATCTCTCCAGCCCCCGAAACCTTCTTTAGGGGGCTGTTTCCAGTCCATTCTTAGTTTAGGCTCTCTCCTTTCAAATGGATTTGGATTTTTATAAGATGGAGCCTTCAATGTGTAAGGTCTTTCTCCTATAGAGCACTTCTTGTTGTCCAAACTCAGGGTAAGATGTTTCTCTTTAAAGATGTTCATATCTTTGAAAATTACAGCCACATTCTCAGCACCTGCCTTGTTTGCAGCTTTAAACACCCTCCTTTCCCTGCCACACAGCACCCTTTCCATGCTTACTTGTTGTCTCCCACTGTAGAACTGGATTGGTACAATGAGCAATAACCTTAACACACCCTGAATGCTCTCCTGTCTGAATAAGCCAGTCTGTAACTTTCTAATTCAGTCTCAACAACGTTCTCAAAGTAGGGGAAAATGCAGTCAGACACTACACTAGAAAATAACCTGAGAGGCTCTGAGCCCAGTTCCTAACAGAATCCTTGTTTTCCTTCTCAAACATCATGCTGTGTCTCCTCTGTCTACATTTCTCTCAGCATTTTAGCTTCCATGATCTCACCAAAGGCCCCATTAAACTACATGCTGAGAATTCCAAGGCTTCTCTAGCACACAGTTCCAAATTCTTTCACATTCTTCCCACAAGTCAGTTCCAAAAGCCTGTGAACAACATGACCCAGTTTATCAAAACAAGTTCACTTCTTGAGACCAATTTTCCATATTTTTCAGGGTGTATTTTCCCACCACAGTTATTACTGAGATACTGCCTCAGATGCATGGCCATAGGCTTGTATACTAGATTACCATATCCTTTCAAGTCAATCAATATGAACCATCATACCTACTTCTGTGGCCTCAATGATGCTGGACAGTCATGGTATATATCTGCCCAGTCTATCTACTCCTGAATTCTCCTAAATGACTATTTACCTACTTCTCTCATCTAGATTACCCCAGAATTTTTACTTTCAGCAATCTGCAATAATTATCCCCATGATAAAATTAAAGTAGAGATGATTCCTACAAATGCCTACTGTGTATCCATCCACCAAACAACTTCTGCATGCAATGCTGCCTGCTTGCTTTCATCACAGCTCCACAGTCGGGGAGAAAGCTACATAAACCCTAGACTTACCTAATAAATATTCAATGAATAGGCATCTTTGACTATTTATCTGATATAAAGTATTTTAAAATCTAACAGATTGATAAATGATATCTATTAGAAGCTGGGCGTGGTGGCGCACGCCTTTAATCCTAGCACTTGGGAGGCAGAGGCAGGCGGATCTTTGTGAGTTCAAGGCCAGCCTGGTCTACAGAGTGAGTTCTAGGACAGCTGGGACTTACAGGGAGACCCTGTCTCGAAAAAGACAAAAAAAATGATATCTATTAGTAACTCATGTATGCCCCTTAAAAATGAAGTTACAACAGGAATTTAACACGCATCCAGGTATGGTGGTGCGTTGCTTTAATCCTAGAACTCAGACAGCAAAGGCAAGCAGATCTCTATGAGATTCAAACTAGCCTGTTTTATGTAGAGAGTTCCAGACCAGCTAGGGCTATAGCAAGACAGATGTTTCATAAAATAATTTTAAAACATAATTTGAAACACAAAACCCTGAAAAAGATCCCACCCAAATTGTTGGGTAAAAGGAAGTTACCTAATAGTTCAATGGAAAAAACAGTGTTTATATTGAATGTTGTAGTATTTTCTATTGAAGTGTATATTATTTTGTTTATTTATGCTGACATATGCCTATTTCCTACCACATGCTATATTTTCTTAGTAGGATAAATTGACTATTTCCTTAGGAAATTATTTATGTTGCCTATATTTTCTTTCAATTTTACTTAAAGTGTTTATAAACCAGGTGTGGTGGCGCATGCCTTTAACCGCATTACGCAGGAAGCAGGCAGATCTCTGTGAGATTAAGGCCAGCTTGGTCTTCATAGCAAGATCCAGGCCAGCTGGGGCTACCAGGAAAGTCTGTCTCCAAACACACACACACACAGACACACACAGACACACACAGACACAGACACACACACACACACACACACACACACACATGCCACGAAGAATCAGTTAAAGGGAGATATGCTGCTTCTAGAGTCAATTGTTTATTAAGCAAAAGTGCTACTGCCAGATATGAGACATACCTCCTTATGGCCAAAGATTCAGACAAAATGACACTAGTTTCATCTTTGTCATGATTTTTCCCCTCCTTTTGTGGTGGCTAAGTCATAAAGCTACAGTTGGAAGCTGGAGAAATGGCTCAGCAGTTAAGAGCACTGGCTGCTCTTGCAGAGGACCCAGGCTCAGTTCCCACCCACCCACATGGCAGCTAACAACTCTTCCAGGGGAATGCGCCCCCCCCAATTCTGACCTCCACAGACACTGCACAAGGGTGCACTTACATACATGCAGGCAATACACTCATACATATAAAATAAAAATAATAAATAAAATAAAATAAAATAAAAATCTGCAATTGAGTGGAAATGCAAAACCCTCAGAAAAGCCCCAGGTCTTTGGAATGGCCACATCATCTGTATCCAAATGTATACAAGTTCACTGAGATGTAGAGAGTTTGGGACCAGGTGTTTGTTTGAGTGACTTTCTTAATATAACTGCATAATGCTTTTCTTTTTGAGTTTATTATAATAAAGTAATTCTTTATGAAAAATAAATAGAAATAAGTAAAAATAAAACAAAAACCAAATAGTTTTTTTTAAATTAAGATTTTCCATAGATCTAGTTAAATTCCTACTTGCTCTCCATTGCCATCAACTAATATGTATTCTTCTGGTATCAGCAAGTAAAGAGAATAATCAAGTCAGCAAGTTGCTACCATACACTGTACTCTTTAGTTATTTGGTAAGAGCCACTGTGGGTATGCACTTCACCTTTTGAGGCTCCTGGACTTTTCCCTAAGCAGTAAACACATCAAGTGAAAGACATGAGAAAACATGAATCCACATGCATCTTATTTGCACTGAGTGTACCCTATCACGTGGAATGTACATGAAGCTGAAATTTTGGTACATTCTCCCCATTTACAATTCAATTTCATCTCCGCCCTCATTATCTCATCCTTCCATCTTTTCCTCATAGCCAGACCTTCCCCACAAATGAAGTTAATTAGAGCCCAAGCAGCTCTTCTCCTAATTAAGCTTACTTCAACCACACATGCATTTTCTCATTTTATTAGGTTGGCTATTAGGTGAACTGCTCTGTTCTATTAGATTGAATCTCAAGTGTAATATAGACATAACTTGGGAGGAATGTGGGCACAGAGTATTTTTATATCACCTTGATGCCTTCTAAACTTCAGTGAATTAATTCTTTCTATTTTTTACATCACAATGTTACATCCTTAACAGAAAATAAAGCTTCTTGTGTACCTTTTGTACAAATAAACTAAAACTTCCACTAGTTCAAAGATATAGTTTCTAAACAAATACATTCATATATTATAAATCTTCAGTGATTTCACCCTGTTTCTGCAGTCTGCATTTTCCTTGTCCTTTCTTGTACATGTTTAATAGAGCTGTGAGTAGAAGTCAACACCTAGGGGCTGGGGAGATGGTACAGCAGTTAAGAGCACTGATTCCCAGCACCCACATGGCAGCTAAGAACCATATTTAACTCCAGTTCCAGGGGAATCCGAAGCCCACTTCTGACCTCCCCAGCATTGCATGACATAGGTGCACCAACCTACATGCAGACAGTGCACTCATACACATAAAAAAATAATAATAATAAAATTAAAAATTAAGACGTCAATACCTGGAAGAAGTTGTGAGATTAACATCCCTCACTACATCATTGGTAAAAACTAGTCCCAATTCACATACACTTCTAACAAAACCACCTTCAAAGAAGAAGACATCAACTTTACAAAGCTGTTTGCCAATATTGTTGAATGAGAGTGTAAAATATTAAACAATTTTAATTATAATTATAGAGCATATACTAATACAAAATTTGAAGATACAATTATAAGCTCTAGGGTTTTTTAATATAATACTTTTATTGATGTTTGTGTAATTCAGACATCATTTTTCAGTTCAATTTAGACACATTCCCCTTTCCCTCCCCCCCCCACCCCAGATCATGCATTCTGCCATATATATCCTGCATCTTTCTCTCAGTCTTTTTAAAGTTTTTCTCTGCAAAGGTTTATTGTTTGGGGCTGAATTTGTGGCTGGAGAGATGGCTCAGCAGTTAAAAACACTGACTGTTCTTGCAGAGGACTCAGGTTCAATTCCCAGCACCCACATGGTGGCTAAGAACTGTCTTTAGTTTCAGGTATGGTGGTGCATGCCTTTAATCCCAGCACTCAAGAGGTGGAGGCAGAAGGATCTCTGTGAGTTCAAGGCCAGCCTGGTCTATAGCATGAGCTCCAGGCCAGCTGGGACTAAAGGGAGACCGTCTCAAAAATACCAAAAAGAAAAGCTCTAGGGTTTTACTACTGGTAATGGTAGTGATAGGCACTTCAGGAAAAAATGATTTCTGTTTATCAAAGCATTTTAATTTTTTATTCGTTTACTTTTATTTTATGTATATGAATATTTTACCTGTATGTAAGTACATCCATGACATGCAATGCCCATGGTGGCCAAAGGGGGCATTGGGTCCCATGTAACTGGAGTTACAGATGACCATAAGCCAACATGTGGGTGCTGGGATTCAAGCACCGGTCCTCTGCAAAAGCAGCCAGTGCTCTTAACCACTGAGCTATCTCTCCAGCTCCTATCGAAGCATTTCAGAAGCTCATTAGTACAATGCTTTGGAAGCCTTAGAGAGTGAACTCTAGGGTAAGTGTGAGCAAAGATAAAGATAAAAATTCTACTGGAAAATAACGGGCATTTGGTTTATTCTTGGGATGGTGTTCTGTGAATGAAAAAGCACAAAAATATCAGTAAATTAAAGAGACAGGGAAATTTTAGGTAAAAAACAGGGAAGAAATTGAGCAAGATGCAAGAAACTAGAGTGAACACCAGTGAAAAACACAAAAGACTTATAAAACATGGTTTACTTTTAAATTGTTTATACACAAAAAAATGGCAAAATCCACTGGTCATGTCTTATTTTTTATTGAAGCTACTGCTGCAAAGGTAGCATCTATGGAGAAAGTCATGAAGACAGGAAAGGATTCCTAGGGCATCAGAGAGGCAGGCAAATAAATGTCTATTACTCTCCTGGAGTCTTATAGCAGGTATTATAGCAGAACATGTTGAGTCAGGGCAGTCTTTAGTGACTAGCCTTGGCCTTGCACACAAAACATGGAAGATGTCACAACACCCTCTGATTTTTCCAAAGTACAGAATTCAAAATAAGTTCAAATTTGTCATATTTCTCTGAAATTATACTTTTTAAACTCTTACCTTAGGAAACTGTGTGATACATGTTGCTATGGAAGAACTAAATGAAGTGAGTTGAATTTTATGTTTTAAGCTAGTTGAGAGAAACAAAAATAATGTTAAGTACTAATCACAGATTGAGCAAAAAGGGGAAATAAAACAAGATTTAGTCAGAAGCACTGTCATCCATCACAACTGCTCAGCATTATCTCATGGCCAAGGTATAAAGGACAGGGTTTTCCAATGTATGTATAAAAGAAGATTGAAGAACTTAGCGTTCTGAGTAAGTTAACATTTGGACAAGTCACATATAGACAAACCAGTTATGTTTGATGAGATACAAGAAGATCAGCGTAACACTGGATTGCCAGAGTTGAAGGAAATGGTTTCATGGAGTTTCAGATGGAGTACAGAGGGAAGAGAAATATTGGATTCCTCAGGTAACATGATACGACAGAGCTTCCAGATAAGAATTACTCTTGATGATTAAAAAAAAAAGAATTACTCTTGGAATGATAGAAAATTAACTGCTCCACGAGCTTCCTCCATCTGCTTCCACAAGGAGTCTTCCCGGTCCACTCTCAATACTGCATGCATTTCATTAAAGAATGCCTGACTCTGTGCCCAGTAGAGCTCATTCCTTTCTACAGGGTCAGACAGATCAATTTTCTTGCCTTTTCTAAAATCTACAACTAACCCAACATTCCTTGGGTCATGGCCACGTTCAGTTTTCAAAACTAGCAGTGGTAGGTGTCTTTCTCACAAGGTACTCTGACTCTCCTATCTCTTTCAGTTGTAAGGACCTTCGCAATGACACTGATACAAGTAAATATTCAAAAATAAATTTCCACATTATACGGAAATGATCTGCATCCTAGTATCCTTTCAATTGGTGTGACAATACACTCTGACCAAAACCAACTTGGGGAGGAAAGGGTTTATTTGGCTGACATCTCCCAGGTCAACAAAGGAACTCCGCAGAAACCTGGAGGCAGGAGCTGAAGCACAGGCCATGGAGGAATCCTGCTTACTTACTGGCTTGCTCCTCTGGCCCATGTTCAACCTACTTTCATAGATAATACACAACTTGCCCAGGGGTGGCACTGCCCACAGTGGTCTGGGCTATAGCACATCACTCAACAATCAAGAAAATACCCCACAGGCATGACCACAAACCAGTCTAATGGAAGCAATTCCCAAATTGAGGCTCCCTCAACCCAGGTGTGTCAAGTTGACACTAAAGCTATCCAGCACAATCTGCAACCTTAATACCTCTTGCTATATATTATGAATTGAATCATGTCCTTCAAAAAGATATAGTAAAGTTCTAACTCATGAGTCTATTTCTAAATGTCTCTATCTCTGCCCTCCATGCTTGTGTGTGTGTGTGTGTGTGTGTGTGTGTGATGTAATTAGTTAAATAAATAGGTACATATTAGGACTAGAGAGATGGCTAAGCTTTCTCCTCTTCCAAAGGACATGAATTCAGTTTTCAGCATCCATGCTGGATGGTTTACAATCCACTGTAACTCCAGTTCCAAAGAATGTGACATCCTCTGCTGAACTCCACAAGAGCTTCATATACATGTCATATGCACAGAAACACACACACTTAAAAATTCAAAAATTTAAGTTGGGCGTGGTGTCTCATGCCTGTAATCCTAGCACCTGGGAGGCAGAGGTAGGTGGATCTCTGTGAGTTCAAGGACAGCCTGATCTACAGAGCGAGTTCCAGGACAGTCAGAGTTCCAGGGAGACCCTGTCTCAAAAAGGCAAAAAAAATTTCAAAAATTTAAAGGGCATAGAGAGGTAGCTCAGTAGTTAACAACATACATTGGTCTTGCAAAGGGGCTAGGTTTGGTTCCAAATAGCAATATCATGTTGCTAGCAATTGTCTGTAATTCAATCTTCAGGGGATCTGATACCCTGGAATCTGAAGACACCTACATTCACATGTGTGTATACCTCTATAGTTACACATATATGCCTAATTAAAAATACAACAAATCTTGGGGGCTGGAGAGATGGCCTAGCGGTTAAGAGCACCGACCGCTCTTACAGAGGACCTGGGTTCGATCCCCCAGCACCCACATGGCGGCTGAGAACCGTCTGAAGCTCCAATTCCAGGAGAACTCCAGTTCCAGGGGAATCTGAGACCCTCTTCTGAACTCCGCGGCATTGCACGACACGGGTGCACAAACCTACATGCAGACAGTACATTCATACACATATGAAAATAAATTAAAAAAATCTTTAAAAATTATAAAATAAATGGATATTAGACTGGGCCTCCAATCCAAACATGGGTGATCTTACTAAAAGGAGACACAGAAAGGAGAATGTTAAGTGACCCAGACACATGGGGAGGGTTAGCAAGTGGATGCTTGAAAACAGAGTGATGTTTTGAAAGCTGAGGAATGCCAAGGACAGCCAGCAAAACACAAGAACTTTGAATCACGGGGGTGGGGGGTAGTTTGCCCTCCATCAGAGTAAGCATGGTTTCTGACAATTTGACTGGGGAATACTTATTTTAATATTGAGTAAAATTAAAATATGAGTGTTTTGATTGCATGTCAGTGTAGCATGAGTGTACAAGGCCTGAACAGGCTGTCAGCACCCCAGGAACTCAGTTACAGTCAATTGTTACGTGCTGTGTAGGTGCTATGAAGTGAACCTGGGTCCTCTGCAAGAGCAGCCAGTGATCCTAACAGCTGAGCCATCTTTCTAGCTCCTACTGGAGACTTCTTAACTCTAAAAAGTATGTGACAACAAATTGCTATTGAATTACATCACCATGTTTATGACAGTTTGTTTCAGAAGTCCTAGAAAATTAATATACATGAAACGAGGTGGCTTCACCAGTTCTGAGAGTGAGGAGATGGACATCTGGGTGGGGGTGGGTGGGAGCATCATTCTGTTACTGGACAGTGAGAAAGTGACAGAAATAGTAGACTCTCCCTATACTTATGAAAGAGCAAGTTAGGGGCTGGAGAGATGGCCTAGCAGTTAAGAGCACCAACTGCTCTTGAAGAGGACCCAGGTTCGATCCCCAGCACCCACATGGTGGCTGAGAACCGTCTTTAACTCCAGTTCCAGGGGTATCCGACGCCCTCTTCTGACCTCTGCGGCATTGCATGACACGGGTGCACAAACCTACATGTAGACAGTACACTCATACACATACAAGAATAAATAAAAATTTTTTAAAAAGACCCCCCCCAAAAAAGAAAGAGCAAGTTAAATATAATCTTGAACAAATGGAAAAGTTTTCCTTCTAATTTGAGTAGTATTCTGAAGCTTTTATCTTTGTTGGACTTCTATCAAGCATTATAAATCTCTTAGCATCAAATTTAAACCAGTGTGTGTGTGTGTGTGTGTGTGTGCAAGTTACTGTAACAATTAGGTGAATTCAGTAGATATCTGGTATGTGTGATGGTTTGGGGTTCAGTTTAGGCAAGTACAGTTTGAAGAGAAAAGGCACAGGAGACCTATTTGGTCAGAACAACAGAAACAAGTGGCCAAGAGAAGCAAAGCTGTGACCACCAGTGTCACTGTGTTTGAAGAAAAGAAAAACATAGTTTCTAATTTAAATTTTTAGAGGCTTAAAGAATATATTTAAATCCACATTTATAGGTGACAGAATTTATTTCCTTTCCATTTTGGAAGAAAGATGTTACTTTCAAAGTTTTTTTTTTTAACTCCACAGAAACAAAAATGACTCACTTTCCATTTTTCATTCTGTCAGATTGATCATTCTCCTTCTTAATAGGGTAGGATTGAAACATTTGTCTATTGAGCAAAGTGTTTTCTCTGCTATTCCCTAATGACCAGTCTTTACAAGAGCTTCTCACATCAGATCTGTTCTGCCTGTGAGCAATAGTAGCCAATAATGGAAAGGACAGGCAGGCGAGTATGAACAAAGACAGCTAAAACAATGACTCTTCAGCCTAACATCAACCTTCCCCCTATGAAAAGGATTTCCACTGGCATACACACTTCTATGCCTTTACCAAAATACACACATACCTGTAATTATGAGGAATATACAACTAAAATGCCTGGGAGCAAAAGAAAGTGTAGAGAGAAAACATTCTATCCTATTTGGAAAATTATTCTATATTGTCCAATACTAAATAAATAGTTTTAAGCATTCCAAGTAGAAAATAAAACAAAAATGCCTCAAGACAAGAATATTCAGCGATGATCTTTTCGGTGTTTCTATCTAAATTTTATCTTGAAATTGTATTAGTTCTCTTTTAGCTCAAATCATCAGACAAACTACTATGTATATGTATAGCATTTGGCCTTCAGAAAAACAGCTTTTATTTATTTATTTATTTATTTATCTTATATCTTTTTGAGACAGGGTCCCCCTGTAGCCATAGGTATCTGGAACTCACTATGTAGACTAGGCTGCCCTTGAATTCACAAAGATTGGACTGCCTCAGCCTCCCGAGTGTTGGGATTAAAGTCATGCACCACCATGCCTGGCCCAAAATCATCTTTTAGTATTTAGTAATAAGGTCCATTATTTTAAAAGTTCTATCAGGGAAGTGAAGAGAAAACCCACAAAGTGAGAGGGAACCTTCACTAGTGATACATCTGACAGAGCATTAACATCCAGAATATAATCTACTCAAAAAACAAAGAAGAAATCAAATGACTCACTCAAAAGATGGAGTAAAGAGCTGAACAGAGACTTCACAAATGAGGAAATAAAGATGGCCGAGAAACATCTTCAATATTGAAACATGTTCAATATCACTAATAATTAAGGAAATGCAAAATAAAACCACCTTAAGATATCATCTCACTCCAATAAGACTGGCTAACATCAAGAAAACAAATGATACCAAATGCTGGAGAGGTTGTGGGGAAAGGGGAACACTCATCCACTGCTGGTGGGAATGTGAACTTGTACAACCACTATGGAAAGCAGGGTGGAGAACCCTGAAAGACTCAAAATGAGCTTACCACCTGACCCAGCCATACCACTCATGGGTATATACCCACAAGACTCATCCTACTGCAGAGATACAAGCACAGCCATGTTCATTGCAGTTCTCTTCATAATAGCAAAGAGCTGGAACCAACCCAAATGCCCCTCAACCAATGAGTGGATAGAGAAAATGTGGTTCATCTACACAATGGAGTTCTATGCAGCAGTAAAGAAAGATGGCATCAGGAACTTTGCAGGTAAATGGATGGAACTAGAAGATAATATTTTAAGTGAAGTAACACAGATCCAGAAAAGCAAAAAGCAAATAGCAGATGGTATACCTTATTTGTGGATGCCAGCAAATTAACCCCCCACTTATTTTTAGACTTTGTAATCTTGGTATATGGGTGGAGGATATGTGGGCATATTTTAGAGTAATGTAAATTTAAAAAGAAAAATGTGAATCTTGAAATATGATATGGAAATGACAGTTTGGATACAGAAAATATAATCAGTGCAGGTGTGACATATATATACATATATGCATATGTTGAAGCAATACAGATTGCAGGGAGCTACAACAGCAGAGGAACTGGGACAGGGAATGGACTGAAACAGTGAAGTTCCCCCGAGAACAATAATCCTCTGCTTTGAAAAATTTTGAAAAGAATCAGAAAAAGATACAGGGCAGGAATGGCAGGGTGCATGAACTTGGGTGGGGTGGGTGCATGGAAGGGGAGATGAGTCTAGATTGGAATGGGAAACAATGTATGAAATGCACAAAACTTCAATAAAATATTTTTTAAAAGTTCTACATATTCCAGTAGTTGGCATGAATTATTTATGACACTTAAAATCACATTGACTAAAAAGGGATAATTTATGTATATTTAAATGTGCTATAAAATAATATTGCAGGGCTGGAGCGATGGTCTAGCGGTTAAGAGTGCCGACCGCTCTTGCAGAGGACCCGGGTTCGATCCCCAGCACCCACATGGCAGCCGAGAGCCGTCTGTAACTCCAATTCCAGGAGAACTCCAGTTCCAGGGGAGTCCAACGCTCTCTTCTGACCTCCAAGGCATTGCACGTCACGGGTGCACAGACTTGCATGCAGACAGAACATTCATACACATACGGAAATAAATAAATAAATAAAAATTAAAAAAAATAATATTGCAGGCTGGAGAGATGGCTCAGTGGTTGAGAGTGCTGACTGCTCTTGCAGAAGACCCATGTTCGATTCCCAGCACCCACATGGCAGCTATAAGAACTGTCTGTAACTCCAGTTCCAGGGGAATCCAACACCCTCTTCTGACCTTCACAGCATTGCACAGCATGGGTGCACCTACATACATGCAGACAGTACACTCATGCACATTAAATTTCTTTTAAAAAGAATAAAAAATAATATTTCTTAGACAGTACACTCATACACATAAAAATAATAAATTAAAAAAATTCAAAATATATGATGGGTCAGATAGGGTGGCAAATCCAGATATATTTTACCTGTGCCTCACACACCATAGACAAGTCTTGCAGGTGTGATGATAATGATGATGATGATGATGATGATGATGATGATGATGATGTAGAAAGGGTATGTATTTCCTGGACATTCTTGAGAGGATAGAGGAGTCATATTTGTATCAGTGAGGCATTTAAGTCCTTGATACTGAACCAAGGAACCAAGTGAAAGAGAGTGCCTGTCTCACCCTCTGTATTTCTATGGCTCAAGTTTAATGTTGCATTAATTTGTTAATGTTATCCTAATAATGAAGAAGAGTCAAATACATTCAGTCACATCTACAGTGTACCTTCCCAACCACAAGTGTTTGAACACATAACTGGGCACCAGAATCTAGCCGAATGGATGCAAACGTTAGCAGTCACGGATACTGTATCTGTGCAGATACTGGTGGCCATTTTCAGCATCCAATATTTTCCTCTAAATATATCTTCTTTCCATCCCTTCCAGCTTCAAGATCTCTCTCTCTCTCTCTCTCTCTCTCTCTCTCTCTCTCTCTCTCTCTCTCCTTTGTAGTATAACACATTGCATTCAATTAGTGCTACTCATACATGCACAGTTGTAAAGTCATTCACCAAGGCAATGGCAATGACCAACCATACCACATTCTTCAAAGAAAAGTTACTTTCCCTTCCCCCAGCAACCTGCAAATACCTCCTGAGCTAGAGGTAGGGACTTGAGAGCCCTCCGTGGGCACATTTTTAATTCTAGGTGGTCTTTTAACATTCATTCCTCTGACTGAGTGAGGATAAAGTTAATAGTCTTTCAGTATTTGCTTTGTTTTGTAAAGCAAACACGCAATTTTCCTGCAATAAATAAAAAGGTTTTATATTTTCTATTGCATGATGTAGAACTTAAAAGGCAAAGTAAGTTGAAATTATAAATGTGTAAGAAGTACCTATCCAATCCACAAACTTCTGAATGTAGATTAAAATCACCTAAAATGAACTTAAACACTCTGTGGAGTCATGTGGGTAGACTGTGACTGGGGTCAAGTCATATGGATGAGAATACCCATAAGAGTGGCACTGCCATCTCATGGGCCTGAGGGTTAAGGTCTGAGCTATGCTGTAATTAGACACAGAACATGGGTAAGAGCCTGGGCAGACTGACAGTAGATAACAAAGAGACAGTAAAGTCAGCTCACCAGGGCTGAACATCTGTCTATGAATTCAACTAACTGTTGGTCAAAAATATCATCAATTGTGATGGCATAAACAAATTCCACATAAGCTCAAGCTGGACAAAATCCCAGCAGGGACTTGGCAAGGTGGATAACAAACTCCAACCATACCTGAGGAATTATTGACAACAGAAGGCTGTTGGGAAGGCAAGAGTTGGTTTCATTTAAGGGTGACACCCTTGGGAGGTTAATGAGATGAGTGGATGGACCCACATCAAAGGGCATTTGGGGATCTTAGTCTCTCTCTCTTTCTCTCTCTCTCTCTCTCTCTCTCTCTCTCTCTCTCTCTCTGTATGGCAGAAATAGTATGAGGCGGTACAGATTGGGGAAGGGAATCTAAATTTGATCAGAATATATTGCATGAAATGCACAAGAATTCAATAAAAATGCATATGTACCAAAATATTTTGAAGAAACAAAAAAGATAAGAATAAAGCTAGACTGAGTCACTTAAGAACTCTTCAATTTCTTTATGAAATATTTTCATTTCCTTAACCATTATCATCAGATGTTGGAACATTGTTATTCCTAAAAATCTTATGACTAAAAACGAGCAATATGAAATCTATTTATACATAAATGTTAATTTATCACATTCCTCTGATTTTCAAAGCTTACAGATTATATCTTTCCAATGTTCTCACAATTTTGACCTTAACAGTAAAATATACTATATTATTTTACACAAATCTTGACACAAGAAAATAAAACCCTTTATCTACCCCGTGTATGAATAAAGTCAGCATATAGTTTTGTTAGAGAAACAATAAAGGCCTGTTAAGAGAAAAACTCCTTCTGGTCAAGAGAATGGACTCTCCAGTCTGTGTGGAACTCTAACAGTCCTCTTGGCCCCAATCAATCACCTGCCCAGGGGCCACCCCAGGAATGTGGGTTAACCTTAAGCTAGGCTAAAGAGAGTTAAAATAATTAGTCCTTTAGTTATATAATGTAATTTCCATTCCTAGAACCCCTGCTCCTAGTGCAGGCTAAAGCCAGATTTGAGCAGGGACAAAATGTGCTTGCTGGATAATTCTTTAGACCACATCATACCCAAGAAATTACTTTTCTGGGCTGGAGATATGGCCTAGTGGTTAAGAGCGCCGACCGCTCTTGCAGAGGACCCGGGTTCGATCCCCATCACCCACATGGCGGCCGAGAACCGTCTGAAACTCCAATTCCAGGAGAACTCCAGTTCCAGGGGAATCCGAGACCCTCTTCTGACCTCCGCAGCATTGCACGACACGGGTGCACAAACTTGCATGCAGACAGTACATTCATACACATACAGAAATAAATAAAATTAAAAAAAAAAAAAAGAAATTGCTTTTCTAAGTACAAATGCCACACAGGACTACTAAAGTGTTAGGTCAACATTAAACAACTTGGTATCTGAAGAACTTAAATGCCTGCCAATGTGGCAAGTCATAGATTTACCTGTTCTCAGCACACACCATGTTTAGGTGGCACAAAATGGCCCCAAGGTCTTCTCAGTTTCTCCATATGCCCCTAGAGCAACAGCATGACCATATGGGCATTGGACACACTTCCCAATCCCCACTGCTTCCTTCACGAGCTCCTGTCACAGCAATGGCTTGTACCTAGGAGCTGATAGGAGGGAAAAATGAAATTCAGATGCCACACTTAGCATTCACTATTACTACTGGTTGAGACCACCAAATTCCTTTCTCTGTTTCTTTTTATTGTTTTTTTTTTTTTCCTGACCTACATCCCTAAGGTATTTGTTTGGTCTTCTGTGATGCCCAGGGTAATATAACTGCTTAAAAAAGAGGGTGAGTGCTCACATTTAATCTGTCAGATTTGTGGATCCCATGGGAATTCATGACCTGTTAGGGAATTAATTGAACTGAACTCACCACAGGAAAAAGTAACCATGTGGTTGTGTTGCCATCTTTGTTGGTGAACTCATCAAGATGGAAATAATCATGTGGCCTTGCCACCATCTTGACTAGTGATGTCATCAGTATGACAGACACATGACTTACTATCTTAGTGATGTCAGCAAAATGGCAGTGACCCCACCACATCTTGAATAATGCACCCACATGACATAAGGCAACTATAAAATTTCCCAGTACCATTGAGCCCTGCAGGGAATCACCTCACCTCAGGAATTTCCTGCATCACAAGCATTCAATCATAGGTCCCAGTTCTCTTTGAATTCTTTCTTCCTGGATGTCTCATGGGATAATTGAAATGGCAGACCCAGAGGAATCTCCAAAATGGGCTATACTGCCATGCAATAAAGCCAAATTATTCCCTATAGCACACTAAAGAGCTAATACCAGATTTTTACCATTGTTTTGAATGGTATATTTACTGTTTTCTGGAGAAGACTTAACAGTTTTTCCAGAAGTAAGCTTTTAGCACTGGCCAACCTGGAAGAATGACTCTCAGAATATCTCCTGTCTTACCTAACGCTATACCCAAAGTTAATCCTATGTTTTGAGATCATTTAACACTATTATGCCTTACTATGGTGTAATCAGATTACTTAAATTTAGCTAGAATTCAGGAAAACAATGTAAACAATCTTACCAGGCCTTGGGCTTCTCTTGTAATCAAATTTTACAAACTATTTCTCCCTCATGATTCTTCCATTTTCCTGGCCCAGAATCCCAAAATAATGTGTGTGTGTGTGTGTGTGTGTGTGTGTGTGTGTGTGTGCTGTGAAAATATTATGACTGACAGCTGTGACTTTGGAAACACATTGAAAGCAATGAATTATCCACAGAATGTTACAAAACCACATGTGGGCTTAGGCTGGCAACATCTGTTTGTGCATTTGTATGCTGTTATGGTTCAGAAGGGGTCACACAGGCAAACTTCTTTCCCATTTAAAGATTCTTTAAGACAGAATTCCTCATTCCTCTCCCTTATCAAGGCAGATATATTGTTTGAATAAATGCAGAGGATGTCCTTTTTTCTAATAACAGTTCTGAGATAACTTCAAAAGGCACAGTTTGGAGAGAAATCAGAAAGGAACAGTTCAGACAGAGAACAGAACAGGATCACTTGGTCTAAATGACTCTGGAAGTTACACACTGTGGCTCAGGTACTGCCACACTGAGGCATCCACCCACACCACCTGCCAAGGGAGCTGAACCTTGGAGATGGCTACACCTGGGGCATGCCTGTGAATTTTCAGCAGGCCAGGGCAGACTCTTGGAAAAACATGGATCTCAAATGGTACTCAGGTATGAATCGTCAGGTTCTAGACAGGCTGCTACAAGCAAGCTGTGCCAACAGAGGCAGAGAGGGATGAGCCTGCTTGGGAGACATGCTGGCTGTAAGGGCCTTGCTGGTCTCAGTGTCCGACCTTGTTTCCCTGCTTCTCAGAGCAGGTTTTCCTCTAACTGTAGAGAATATTCTTTTCCTTCTCAAGATTTCTTTGCTCTGTGCTTGTTGCCTTTAGTTTCTCTGCCCCATCATGTCCTGGGCTCCCCTGGTTTCCTTTCCCTTTCCCAGTTACTGTGACTCAGACAGGCTAAGGAGAAAGGACAAAGTGATTCCTTTCTATCCAAGTTCTTTTGGGTGTGTTTCCTTTGCTTCTTGGTCTCAAGATTACAGGCACTTAATCCATTACTACATTTAGTAAATTAAATCTTATATATCGGGATTTTTTTCTAATCTAGGCTGCTTCCCTAATAGGCTTCTATTTAGATTGAAAATTTAGTGGAAAATTTTCCCTGAGCCCTATCATGCTTGGCTTCTATTTCGATTAAAAAAATGTAATAGGGACAGACAGACTACCAAAAATTTTAAAGGGTCAAAGGAAATATTTAAGAGGACTCTGAGACTCTCACTAATTTACATAATTACATGATGGCTTAGTCCCCTGATACACAAGGCAGTATTACTCTGGAGGGTTTTTGGTTGGTAGGTCCTGCACATCCAGAATAAGATGAACCAGGAAAAAAAATACAGAAAAAATTCAGTAAAGTTACAGGTTATTAAACAGCAATGTTTGTAAGAAACAATAATCCAAATAGGATTCCTCTTCTTGAAGAAGTGACAAAAAAAGAAGGATGACAGACAGGAAACTCAGGTCCGGTCAGCAAGGGACCAACTGATCTGGTAGGCTTCTTCTTTCTTTGTGATTACTCATGATAGGAGGAAGACAGGGAAATGTCAGAGGGTACTCTGGAGGTTAAGACAAGGAATATTTGAAAGACATTCCAAAATGTGTTCTCTTACCAAGAGTCTCAAGACACTCCTCACCTTTCACACTTTGATCCAGACCTTAAGGAACAAAATGTGTGATGGCTTTCTGCATACAAGCCTGGTTAAAGTTACACTAAAGGAAAAAAGTGGCCTTAACTGGAAAAATATCAGTCTGAGTATTATATTATCCTATAACATAATCTCTTTATAGGAAAAAAAGGTATATGGCACTAGAGAGAGGACACAGCAATTAAGAGCACTGGCTATTCCTATAGAGGACACAGGTTTGGTTCCCAGTACCCACCATGTGGGTGTGGGCTATGAAAGGTCATGACCTTAATCCACTTCCAGTTCACTCTCTCTGCTCCGTGTCTGCAGCTGAAGATGTGACCTCTGAGCTTTTGGCTCCTCCAGAACAATGCCCCCCACTTGCTCCCATGAGTCCTCCATGATGGACTCAGCCCTCTGGACCTGTAAGCTCAAATCAACCTTTTCTTCCATGAGTTGATTTTGTTCATAGCATAATATAGTAACAATAGAAAATTAACTACTACATATGGTGATACTTCAAAATTAAAATGCTCTATCTCTTGTCAATCCCTGTTCCCAATGCAAGATCTAGGAGATGATAGGATTCATCTCACAGATCTATATAGGTTATAAAGAGGACAAATGATTTGGGTGTAGCCACTTGTCACAGAGTCAACAGTGGCTGGAAAATTTCTTGTCCAACAAACACCAGAGAAAAGAATGCCTTTTATGTATACATTATCTGGCAAATTGTCATGTGCTGTTTGAGTTTATGGATAGAAAGCACTCCCACTTCAGATCCAAGGAACTTTGTCTCAAAATGCCTTCAAATTCCATTTTCAGAGTCAGGCTGGTCCCCTTACTGTGGCAAGGAGAAAGGCACACAATATAACAATACATAGCAAAGGTTTGTGCCCATGAGGATAGCTAAATAGTAAACTATTTCCAGCAGAGATTACTATTATTTAGCTCATTATATAAAAATTTCTACAGTAAAAACAATTCATGGGATGCTATATTTTGTCAGAGCAATAACAAAAGTAACTAATACAGACTAATACAAATGTATAGTAAGTATCAAGATTTAACTTTTTAATGAGTGAACTAACAGGATAGATCAACAAAGAAAATAAAGGGCTTATAAGAGCCCATGGAGAGCCTGGTGTGGTGGCACATGCCTTTAATCCCAGCACTCAGGTTGCAGAAGTGGATCTCTGTGAGTTCAAAACCAGCCTAGTCTACATAGCAAGTGACAATAGAGCTGGGGCTGCAGAAAGACCCTGTCTCAAAAAGACCAATAAAAGGAGTCCATGGAGACAATAAAGAGAATTTTCTTCCAAAAAATAAATAGCACTCAATAGTATCTCCAATATCAACATTTTAAAGAAGCTTCCTTAGTAGATTTCTGCTGGAAATTGTAAACATCAACTTTATCATATTTTGATTTGTAGCTGCTTCTTCTCTGTCTGCTACTTTTGCTCATTCAAAACCAAGAGTATGGTTAAGCAGATCATACTCTATACTTTATAAAACAAAAGAAAGATTTTTCTTTTTACTATTTTGTGTTTCCTATAAGAATTACCTGGGAACTTACAAAGCCCCATACACAGGTAATATTAATTTATTACAATATCCTCTGTATGTAGTGTGGATTCAACTTTCTTTTAATAAGTTAGTGTTGCACTGTACTATCTATTAAGCCAAACAGCTTCCATCTTTATGAGTTTGGCTGTGCCTGCTTGCAAAACTATTGACCTTCCTTCACAGAAGGAGTGGGGTGGGTAGTCTTTGGAACTTTACCTGGATATCCAGCCACTCTTCTCAGCCACTTTTATGCCATTCTGCCTTACATTCTGCAGCCTCATGGTAGGGAGAAGCTAGAGTATGCAGGGAAAACTAGGGAGATGGGGTTGACCTATGCAGCTATGGGAAAGCCATCATGCATGTTGGGTAAAGACTCCAGCACAGCTGCTTTCAGGTCAGCTGCATAACCGCTTAGCTGTGCTCTGTAAGGCCAATATGTCACTGGTTGCCAAGAATGAACTTTAGTAAAATCAAACATTGGTTTGCCTTTGGGGCCTAATAAGGAGGAAACAAACATTAGTTAGTCTCCCTAGGGAAATAATTTATTTGTAAATGCAAAAAATAAAGTTAAGGGATGTAAAAGTAGAATTTTTTGTAAAGAAGGATTTGTACATGAAGATTAGCATAGCTGGATGTTTCCAGATGGAAAAGTAAAATGAAAGATTATGCAAGTTACAAAGATCTAAGTAATTCATGTAAGGTCATGTGAAAGATGACACTTAGAGATAACTTATAAATATTTAAATTTATTAAGTCAAGAGTCAATCAAACTTCTTAATTAACTGACACTATTGATCTGCTCTTGATAAAAATCACAAGGAAAGCTTAAAGATCTATGTCTACCCAAGATGGTGGCTCCCGAGGGGGCTGGTGCAATCTGAGCAGCTAAGGGCAAAGGAGGGGAACTTAGGGACCCCCAAGAGCATTGGGAAGCATCAGAGGTGGTCCGAGGGCATTTGGATCCTTAGTGACTACAATTTGGTGCTAAGACATGGCCTGAGGGTGTCAGGAGACAACAGGGAAAGCCCCAGTGTCCACTGAGCCTTTCTCCTACTGAAACCAGGTACAAAACTTGGTGCCTGGCCCTGGGGGATCAACTGGTAGATGGTGTACGGTAGTTCCATGAGTACATCTCACCGGATGGGTTGGATGTGGGGGACTCCAGCTTCATTGCAGGGGAAGCATTGTGACCTTTCAGCCCACAGGATTGGACTACCTGAGGCCCTCGGGGTGTGGATTTCACAGACCTGGGCAGTTAAGGCAGGCTTGGGTGTTGCATGGCTTAGTCCATTGGGCAAACTGTTTGCTGGTTGGGTGGGGGGTGTTGGTCTGTGCAGTGTTAGGATAGAGTTGAGATTTTGAAACCTAGAATATCCACACCTGTGCATCAATTAGTAAGTCAACAAACACCTGAAGAGTATAACCAACATTAGTATCAGCCCAATAAGCACCTAGTCCTCACATTGGAACCATTCCTAACAGAAGCTTCCTGAATGCCTGAAGCTCAGCTAAAGAAAGACACAGGTGGATCTCCACCAAACACTAATACCCCTATACACATACCCTCTAATGAAGACCCCTTGGATATAACTCAGAATACAGATCTCAAAACAACAATTATGAATATGATTAGAGAAATTAAGGAGTTGAGGGAATTTAAGGAGCTTATAAACAAGGAAGTCTGGGATCTAAAAGAAGACAGGGATAAATTGAAAAAGGACAACAATAAATTGCAGAATGAAATTACAAAAGATATAGGAATATTGAAGAAAAAATAAAGATAAAATTTTAAAAAGTATATCTAATCAAAGTTTAAGTGTCTGGGGTTTGGTCAAGAGTTATCTAAATACTACACAGTTGTCCTTAAAAGTACAAGACATGTACCTAGCATTCTGAGTGTTCAAAAAATCTAACTAGCAAGCCTATACTAATGTGGTCAGAAAGACTGAAAGGGATATTATTTTTTCCCCTGGCCCTCCAAGGTGAAATAGTTCCCAGGGAATCTCTCAAAAGTCACCTGTCCTATGGGTGGGTGACTACAGAGATGCCAGTATGTGGATTGTAATCAGTTTCTAGTCTACAAAGAAGAAGGCTAATACTGGGGGGGGGGGGCGAATTCCTCAGTGTTTCCAGGTGAAGCCATAGCAAGGCCTTTGACTTTTCCTCAGATAAATTTATGACTAGTAACTGGGTAAAAGGAAGGCGAAAGGACCCAGAGACTCTTCTCAATTCTAAGCAAACCCTGAGGACCAGATCCTCAACTGGTCGTGAAAGATTTTTTAAAAAGGGGAGAGGTAATTTTTGCCATCTTCATGGTCTTAAAAACCCAACAGGAAAGTATAACAAAAGTCTAAAATGTTTGGTATGTTTCTTCAGAGTCCAAAGGATCTCTGATGGCTTTTCTAAATTCTTTAGAAAAAACTAACCTCTCGTTTTCTTCTTATTCTTTTCTAAGCTGGCTTTCTCCAATACTTTGGATTTTTCCAACATTTTGAGATTCTTTACTCATTCTCTAAGGCTCCCCTCCCTACAAAAGGGCTGCTTGTCTGGCACATGTCTGACCTCCACGCCAGCTTACACAGCATGACTCTCCTCCAGCTCCCACCTCTGGGCAGCTGGAGAGACTTACAGCTCACAGGCTCCTGGGTGTTTTGCTTTTAAACTCTAATAAAATTGCCCTGAGCTCCCATATGAGTCCATTCTCAAAGTACCCAAAGAAGGAACTCCAATCGCCCTGTATCATCTGTGGAACATGAAAGAACCTCAAATTTCCAGTAACGGTTTCCTGTATGATGTAGTTATTTAGCATATGGCTAAGGTGTTAATAAGAATATTTTGTCCTAATCTTGCATCTTGATTTCTAGAGACTAGAAAAAGAATTAATTAACATGTAAAGAGAAACTAAAAATTTACAAAATAAAAAATTATTCAAATCCTACAGGAAGAATTTTAAATCAAAGCTCCAAGTTTATTTAAACATCAATTCACTTAATATGTTTGTGTTATTCATTTACTGGATTTCTCTTTATAAGAGGTAGCTTATAACTAAAGACAACTATAGAGCCCCATGTAGGGCAAGCCACATGTTCAGTTATGTCCTAGAGGTATTTTTTAATATTTTTATTTTATATGCATGAGGTCAGAAGAGGGAGTCAGATTCCTAGAACTAGAGTTAGCAATGGCTGTTAGCTAACAGATGGGTGCTGGGTATTGAACCCAGATCCTCTGCAAGAGCAGCCAGTGCTCTGAACTGCTGAGCCACTTCTGCAGAACCCTCTGTCCTGGACAGTCTTAATGCCTATTGTCTAGCATCAATAACAGTCACTTGTACTCTCAAAAGCTTTTTACAGGGGCAATGTGACTTAGTTATTCAATAAAAAAATTAATTCGAAGATTTAAGATCCAAATGAATTTATCTTCAAAAAGCAGTCTTTTAAGTTGTATTTAATTTTTTTTACTTCACCTAATCAGGTTCCAGTTTTGCTAAGATGGGGGAAAAAAAAAAGAAAACAGTAGTTGGCACACAATGGTGACCCAATTCTGTTTCCTGATCACCCCAGGAAGAGGCTTCAGTTAGCATGCACAGCTTAGTCACAAGGGATTTTGTTGCTTACAGTGCTAGTACTTGTGGCTGAGACCTCTCAATAAAAAATAACCTCGGGCTGGAGAGATGGCCTAGCGGTTAAGAGCGCCGACCGCTCTTGCAGAGGACCCGGGTTCGATCCCCAGCACCCACATGGCGGCCGAGAACCGTCTGAAACTCCAATTCCAGGAGAACTCCAGCTCCAGGGGAATCCGACACCTACTTCTGACCTCCGCGGCATTGCACGACACGGGTGCACAAACTTGCATGCAGACAGTACATTCATACACATACAGAAATAAATAAAAATTAATAAAAAAAATTACCTCAAAAGAGAAATGTTTTTAGAACCAATGGGGGGGGGTATTTTTGAGACGGGGTCTCCCTTTAGTCCCAGCTGTCCTGGAGCTTGCTCTGTAGACCAGGCTGGACTTGAACTCAGAGATCCGCCTGCCTCTGCCTTCTGAGTGTTGGGATTAAAGGCATGCACCACCACGCCTGGCAGAACCAATGATTTCTTGATAGCTCATTACCTCTTAGAATTAGCAAAGCCTTTTACCTCAAATTACTCCAAATCTAAGGCAGGTTTATTTTTATCAGCTTTCTATATTTTGGACTATATTTTTTAATGTGTATGAATGTACTGTCTGCATGTAGGTTTGTTCATCCCTGTTGTGCAATGCTGCAGAGGTCAGAAGACGGTGTGGGAATCCCCTAGAACTGGAGTTAAAGACGGTTCTCAGCTGCCATGTGGATGCTGGGGATCAAACCCGGGTCCTCTGCAAGAGGAGTTGGCGCTCTTAACCGCTAGGCCATCTCTCCAGCCCCAAATTTTGGACTATTTTAAAAAGTAGGAAATACTAGACATGGGAGTGCACGCCTGTGGACCCATCACTTAGAAGGCTGAGACAGGAGGATATAGTATCTTGTTTGAAAACATTTCAGACTATGTAGTATGGCCCTGTCTCAAAAGCAAACAAAGGCGCACACCTTTAATCCCAGCACTCGGAAGCCAGAGGCAGGTGGATCTCTGTGAGCTCAAGGCCAGCCTGGTCTACATCGTGAGATCCAGGACAGCTGAGGCTGTCTCAAAAAGACCAAAAAAGAAAAAAAAAGCAAACAGAAGTGGGCAGGAAGAAATAGTCTGATAGTAAGAGGAACAGAAATACAAATGGGAATGTACCTGTGTTCTAAAAAGAAATGTATTTGCTGGTTTGGGAAAGGGAGGTGTTTTGAAATTTACCTTATGGAAGAATTGTTGTAATCTATGAGAAACAGCAAAGCACATAGAGAGATTCAGGCTGTCATGTCTTGGTTTCCTTCTCTTGCTGTGTCCTTGCTACTAACAACAGTAATTAGCACAGAGATGAAAGGATTTCTTCATAATTGTTCATTTCTTCATTCCTTCCTTAAAAGGAAGTCACATGCTCCTTTTTTTCTTTGTGTTTTGATATGTTTTAAGAATTTGTTTATTATTTATTTGTGGGCATGTATATGTGTGTCTTAATGTGTGACATTAGGCCTGTGGAGGCCAAATAAGGGTGTTGGTTCCCTGGAACTGGAGTTACATATAGATAGTTGTGCACCATCTGACATAGGATCAAGGAAGTGAACTCTGGTCCTCTGAAAGGCAGTATGAGCTCTTTGCCAAAGGAGAGATGCCACAGTATGAGTATCTCTCCAGCCACTGTTGCTCACGTAATAAGATGTCTGGCAGTTCTGTGATATAGAAGTATAGAAATTAGAAATGAAATATAGGCTCAATTGTGTAATTTTAGAGATGGAAGCTAATAATAGGAATGTCCTAAAGTTCAGCTTCAGCTTTGGTTTTGAGATAAATTCTAATACTTAAATGTGGAAAAGTGAATGCACTGAATGCTGACAATGTAATGATCCTGAAGATCACAGATATGATCAAACTTAATAACTATGATAAAAAATCAACCATGTTAAAAAATCAACTATGTTATTATACTGTTGAACCAATCAGGAGAGAGTGGAATCATACAATAGTTAAACAGAAAAATTAACATAAAGAAGTTTTAAATGATGATAAAATAATAACTCTAGGATATAAGAAATCTCTGTGGCATCCCCTAGGGCTAACAGAGAGTACCCAAGGTAGAACAAATGTAAAAAAGTGCCCTCTCCTCTGAAGTTTGTGTTCAGGATCAGATGTGTTGGTTCACATCTGTAATTCCATCACTGAAAAAAGGCTCAAGCAGGGAGATTTGAGTTCAAACAGACTGGGAAAAATAGCAAATACTAATGGTAAAGTTGGAAATAGGTGTTTAGACTATGTGAAATTCAAGTTCATGGTTGACAAAGACGTTGCTGTCTTTCTCCATCCAGAGCTAATTAGTAGTTAGCTGGAAAGTGAGAAGAATCCTTCTAGAGTGCAAGAAGGACACGACACACAGATGGGACATGGACAAGCACAGACCGGCATGGTATTCTGGGTGGGACCCTGGATGGGAGAGTGCATCGGCCAGGCAGGTTTTGATGTGTCAGTGGACTCAGAACACAAAGTGCCCCGAGTGACCCCTTAGGAGTAGCTGAGCATCCACAGTGCAGGGGTAAAGGAAGGCTGGGATGCAGTATAACCACAGCTGAGAACTGAACACATCTATGTGCTGAGGAGGGTTGGATCACAGAATACCCATATTGGGAGGATTATGGCATAAGGAGGATCATAAGAAATAAACCTAGGCAGCTGCAAGGAAAAAAAATGAAAAATAGGATGGTTTTCAGTGTGGGAAGGAGGGCTTGACATTATTTAAAAGACCACAAGAAAGGATCAGTAAAGAAATGTCTCTCCCTCTCACCACTGGCCAACAATGAAAAAATGAAAAAAGAGGCTAGTCCCTTCCTGTGAAGGTCCTTCCAGTGCCCTCTGTGGAGAAGGCTCAGCATGATGCTCACTGTAGAGAGACATTCTAAAAGGAATTTCAGCAGTATGTATTAAGGGTGATTTGGAGATCAGAGAGAATGAATTGTTGACTGGCATACATGTGATTAGGATTCATTAGTAATATCTGGTAGTCACTCATAATAATAGACAAGAATTCCCTAAACATCCTTCAGTAAAATTCCCTTTGTGTATTATATGTTGACATTCTATCATTCAATCAAAATGTAATTGATATTTACTGCTACAAGGGTAAAAGCTGATGGTTGTACAATTTGTAAGGTTCTACAAAAACAATTATTAAAGACTGTCAATTATTTAAATAGTGAATAGTCTGATGGGCAATAGCTCTTACCAGACAGATTTTTAGATATATGACTTTAGAACAAAATGCTTTTTAAGAATAAATGCTTGGGCTGGAGAGATAGCCTAGCGGTTAAGAGCACCGACTGCTCTTGCAGAGGACCCGGGTTCAATCCCCAGCACCCACATGGCGGCTAAGAACCGTCTGCAACTCCAATTCCAGGAGAACTCCAGTTCCAGGGGAATCTGAGACCCTCTTCTGAACTCCGCGGCATTGCACGACACGGGTGCTCAGACCTACATGCAGACAGTACACTCATACACATACAAAAATAAATAAAATTAAAAAAAAATAAAAAAAGAATAAATGCTTATAGAAATTTAACTAAATCTAAAGGCAGTATGTAAGTATTAGTTTATCTAATACTTAAATTTTACAAAAATTTCTACTATATAAGCTTCATAACATTAAATAAGCAAATATTTGTAGCATAGATATATTTTATAGTCATTTAATTTTATGGAAGTCATACATAAATTTCTTTGTCAGGGAGTAACAAGACAAAGTCTCACATCTGTCTCACACTATAGCCCAGGGTGGCCAGGATCTCACTATGACCCCAAACTCACAGCAATCCTTGTGCCTCAGCCTCCTGAGGGATGAGATTACAGACATATGTTTTAAGTAAACTTGGCATGAAATCATACCTTCCAAGCCCTTGAGTACAAGGTCTTTCTTTCTTCCATCTCTATAAATGGACATCTAGATTTATTCTCTTATTGCATACTTCATATTCTAGTTGATAATTATAAAAAGTATAATAAGACTTCAACACCCCCACTGAGCCCCTTGGATAGATCAACAGAGCAAAAAATAAACAGAGAGACATCAGAACTGAACAATACAATACACCAAATGGACCTCACAGACATCTACAGAATATTCCACCCAAATACGTCTGCCTGTCCCTGCCTGCCCCCCGACAATACCACACACCCCCAAACCTGTGACGCCGTCTTGCAGCGACAGCACGGAAATTTCTCGCCCTAAGTGCCCCGCATCAAAAACACCAAGCCGGGGAAGGCGCCCCTCACGTGTAACCGATTTTTCACCTGCCCCGTGCAGCTAAAAACACTTGGAGACAACAACAACTGCACCCTTACACCACCCGACAGGAAGCACTAACAAAAATCAGAGCAGCTAAGACTCACTGAAAAGGAAGACATCGACACAAAAAAACACTACTTAAAAATCACAACATAATCCAACGCTGATTCTTTGAAAACATTCAACCCATAGGACAGGACTTCTCGCTCAGTTACCAAAAAACCCCCAACAAAAAACAAAAACAAAAAACAACAAACAAACAAAAAACCACCAACCAACACCAACCCAAACAAAACAAACAAAAAATAAAAAAAAAAAACCAAGAGAGATGAGCGAAGCAACCTCCAATTCACCTACGTTTTGTGATGACAAGGGGAAACGTCCAACAGACACAGAAAAGATCCAGGGACAACTGATACCAGGGAATACTTCAAAACCTACTACTCCAGCTACATTTGAACCTAAGAGAAATGGATGATATTCTGAAATCCTGGAAATCAACAAAGCTAACCAAGAAGGATTGCAGTTTAAACACAACGATAATATTGAGGAAATTGAGATGTAATTCAAAAATTTCCCACTTAAAACAAAGCCCTGCCAGCAAATGAGTGGATTGACAAAAATGTGGTACAGCTCTCTACACAATGGAGTACTATCAGCAGTAAAGAAAGATGGCTGTTATGAATTTGTGCAGGTAAATGGTGGACTCGGATCATTATGCTGAGTGAAGTAACACAGTCCCAGAAAGACAGAAAGAGAATGGTTTCCTCAATTGTGAGCATGCTAACATCAAATGCCCAAGATGAAAGGCAAGCTTACAATTACATTGTTATATTTCTTGTCTATCTGGAAAGCAACTGTGCTGTATAATGTCAATCTCTCAATGGGCTCTAGAACACCCTACTAATTATTCTCAGCTGTAATTACTGTTTGGTAAGGTTGTTATCCATATTTTAATTAATTTAAAATTAATGGAGGAAAATGTGAATTCCTAAGCATAAAAAAAGAAGACTGAAATATGCGGACACTTTCAGGACAGTAATGCATGATCTGGATGAGGCTGGTGGGGTGGTGGAAAGGGAGAAAAAAATGCCTGAACTGAATGAAAAATTTGATTGTATGAAATACACAAAACATCAATAAAGAATGGAGAAAAAGTATAATAAATTGAAAACAGAAGTTTAACTTTTCTATGTCAACATTTAACCAGAGATAATTTCCAAAAGTAAATGCCTCAGGACCAGAGAAATGTCCCAGAGGTTAAAAGCATTGCCTGTTGTTGCAGAGGGTTTGGGTCCCAGCATCACAGGGTAGCTAACAACTGTCAATAGCTTCAGTCTCAGAGAATCAATACCCTCTTCTGACCTCTGCATGCATTTCAGACATGTGGTACACTTACATTTGTTCAGGCAAAACACATATATCTCAAAATAAATTTTAAATAATTATTAAATACCTCTATTTTATTATCTTCTAACGATTACCATATATATAATATTAGGAAAATATTAAAGATAAAATTGGAAATTCGTGGATAAGTTATCATTTGGGAAGCCTATTCCATTGTCACATTTTTAGATCCACTGGTGAAAGCTTAAAGACAGTTTCATCTCAAGAGTTCCCATGAAGCAGCAGGTATGCTCAGATAGGGGAACAGTTCTAAGTTGTCCTTGAAAGATCTATGAATTGTGCATTAATCGAATTGTATCACCATCAATCACTGTGATTGTATCACACCAACAAATATGTATGTGCCTTTTCTGTCCTGTGCTTTCTTTATTTCAAACTCGGTTTTAATTTCCTTCAGAAATAGTTTCCTACATTCCATTTTAGAAAGCACAACACTGATTTCCATGATTGCAAAGGGATTATTTTCAATCACGTACTTATTTCATTTGACAAGAAAATTGCAGCTGATGCTATTTCTAACAATGACATTGAAATATATGTATTGTTATTATAAGCATGCAGTGCAGTATTTAAAGCCAGTTTCATAAATAAAAATGTTTACATGACTAGAAGAACTTAGAACTTGAAAGATAAAAATGACTCATTGATAAGCACATTCTTCAGTACAAATGCCATTCCATATAAAAGTAGCAAGACAAACTGAAATTTATTTAGACAAGTATTTCACCATGTTAAATAATGTAGCTTCTTTTAGAAAGCAAATAAGCCTGTAACTGTCAACCATTTATAACAATATATTAAATTAAACCATATATTTCATACAAGAAATGTGACTTTAAAACATCTATAAAAATTAAACATTAAAATCCATGTTTCATTGGATTTGAAGTCTATTTCCCTGTTTTAAATTAATTTCGCCAATGTATCTTGCAAACGTTGGGGTAGAGGGTGTTCTTCCATTCCTGTAAACAGACCTCTGGACTTATCCTATGTTCTTCCTTTCCCACACATTGATGTCCACACATAGACCAGAGCTATTCCTAGATGGGATGACTACTAAGGTTAGATACATCTTAACAAGAGGAAGACTAAATAAATAAAAATGTAAAGTTTTCAGTAAGACAAGAAGTTTACTGAGAGTAACAACAACATAAAGGAAAATAAACAGGATTCTTGGAGAATGGCAGTTCAGTGGAAAAAAATGTAAGAATAAGAAGAAGAAAAAAAGACAGTTATATGCTTATTTAGCTACTAAACCCAACAGAACAGTAAGTTGCTGAATGTACAGCCACAAGTGAGAGATATAAATTTTCTTTCACAGAATTCATGTTTTAATACTTTGAGGGTAATAAAAATCACAGTGTCTCTAAGTAGGTAGCTAGAGGGCCAGCCTAAGAATTAAAGAAGTCTCACAATACTTTTATTACCTATGATAAAGCAAAAGAAATCCTCAAAATCTTGCCAAAACCTTAACAAAAGAGTCTTCTTTTGTTTGTTGGTTTGTTTGTTTGGTTGGTTGGTTGGTTGCTTGCTTGCTTTTTTGGGTGGAGGCTGGCCTTGTTCTCACAAAGACATTCCTGCCTCTACCTTCTGGGTGCTATGTTTAAAGGCTTGCATCATCACTCCCTAGCTTAAGTTTTTTAAATTGTTAGTGAGGGTAAACTTACAATAAAGGACTCATTATTAGTATTTTAAAACATACAAAATATCATTAATGATATTTAGAATGTTGTTTACATCATTATTTCAATAAAAATAAAGTAAAGATTTTCATTTTATAAATGTATGTATCCATTCATAAATACATAAATATTTAAATAAATTAATACATAAATGTACTTGTACATGAACACATAAAACCGAGTAGGATTATGAAAACAATGTTCGTGCATCTGAAACAAATAAGAAGATTGGCAGGGCCCATTTGTACCCAAAGGAGGAAAACTGAGTAACACAATGAACCGAATGGGTGACGGACCAAGCGGAGCAGAGCTGATTCAATGCGGGAGTTGGTTGCCAGACCGACACGTCCAACCAGTTCATTATACTTCCTCTTCATCTGTAATTCCATCTACTTAAATTTGTTTTCAATCCTCATTGAGATTAATTTTGCTACTATTGAGTTTTATTTAGCCCCAGCAAAAGTAAAGCGGCCATTCTCTAAACAAAATACCTTTAGGTAGATGAAGGAATTAGAAGAATAAAAGGAACAAAGTTCTGTTTGGCAAGATCTGTCAAGTGGTAGGAGGAGGTGGCATTTAATTGCATTCTGGAGTGCTAAGTGAGGTTCCCATAGGAAATGTGGCCTATAGACAAAAAGCAATTTTTAAAGCATTGAAGCCATAGCATTAATCATAATACTACATTTTAAAAAACTAAATAGCGGGGCTGGAGAAGAGGCTAGCGGTTAAGAGCATGACTGATCTTGCAGAGGACCGGGTTCGATCCCCAGCACCCACAATGTCAGCTAATAAACAACCAGTCTCTAATCCAGTTTCCGAGGAAGGAATCTGACGCCCTCTTCTAACTCCGAGGCATTGCACGACACGGGTGCAAAACTACATGTGACAGTACACTGCATACCACATAAAAAATAATAAATTATAAAAAATAAATAATAACGAATAGATCAATCAAACACAGAAAATAATCTCTGGACTAGCTCCAGGAGATAAATTATCTTTATTATTATCATTGCTATTTTCATATAATAGATTTGTAAAAGCAAAAATGTGAAGCAAACAGCTCTCAGTGAATGCCAAAGCCCTATAATTTTGTTCCAATCTTCTGTTTACTAATTTTAGGAATACTAAAATAAAAGTAATGTTAATCCATGCTGCCTATCTCACAATTTTGTTTTAAAGATTGAAAGAAAACATTTTAATAGACTTTAAAAATTCTCAAGAACGAAATTGGGATACAGTGATTAATCACTGTCACTCTACCTGAACTCGGTAAATAAAAGTTAGAGAATAGTCATGATGCATTTCACATGGGAAAACTGACCCAGGAATGCCACCAAAAAGGCAAATGCAGAAGTTTTTTTTTCTAATTAAAATAAACTGTTGAGGGCTGAAAGTAGCATGGCATAGTTAAAAGCACTGGCTGCTTCTTGCGAGGTACCTCGGTTGTATCCCAGCACTGACACATGTGGCCAAAAATTTTCCAAATCCCAGTTTCCAGGGGGACCTGACACCCTCTTCTGACTTCTATGCATGCTACACAGCATAGGCTACACTAACATAATTGCAGGCAATACACTCTTCATAATTAAAAACTTGAAAATAATAATAATGTTTATCTTAAACTCTTAAGGCTTCAGCTTATAATTGAACTTGTACAGATAAAGATGATATAGGTTTGGAGACTCTTTGTTCCACTGCACAAACTTTTAGCCAGAAAATACAATGAGATAATCCTGTCTATTAGATGCGATTTAAAGGTCTCAGTAATATCTCACTAAAAATGAAACTGAGCCAAAGGATAATTTAATTATGCCTCCCAAACAGACTTTCTAAAAACCAAAATATTTATATTCCTATCACAGATCTAATATATGGACTACATGCTATAAGAAAACTATACTTTTTAAAACCCAGCCCAAGATTTCAGCACTCATGTTGCCTGACCGGATGCTATCAGCTGTAAGTAATATGAGAAAAACATTGTAAAGCCACTGAAAAGACTTATTTCCCTGTTTCTGTGTAGAAAAATAATTCAATTGTTGGCTTTACAGACAAATGAAAATAAAGGTACTATTAAATCATATCTTTTTCTTAAATAAAAAGATGTCTTCTGTTAACTTCTATACCTTGTTTTTTTAAAAAATTTTTTTTATTAATTTTATTTATTTCCTGTATGTGTATGAAGTCCGTACTGTCTGCATGCAGTTTTGTGACCCGTGTCTGTGCAATTGCGGGAGGTAGAAGAGGGTCTCGGATTACCCCTTGAACTGGAGATTCTCCTGGATCTTGGGCTTCAGACGGGTTACTCGGGATCCCGCCATGCCTGGGTGCTGGGATCGAACCCGGGTCCTCTGCAAGAGCCAGTCAGTGCTTCTTAACCTAGGGCTACCTCTCCAGCCACTAACTTCTATACCTTTTAATAGTTTTATTAAATGTTCAAATATCTAATATTTTAGCTTTAAGAAGGATAAAAATTTTCTCTTCAGTTCCTCCTGCTCCATGGCTCACATCTCTGTTTAACTAGTTGGGCCCTCTTCACACTGTCCCTAACCCTGCTCTGCCTAGGTCCCTTCTTGATTGTGCCACCTGAAACATCCTGACTAGACTACTAGAACTTAGCCACTTGGGACTAGGACCCTTGACCCTGCTGGAGAGCTCTTGCATAATCAACTGGAGCAATCCTGTTCTGTCAAGGAAAAATCAAAAGTGAGAACCTGAAGCACAGACCAACTAAATGTCCTTGCCTGATCAGAAAGCAACCAAGCTATATCAACAAAATAAACAGAACCAAACTTCAACTAAAAAAAGGCAGGCTAGAATTTCATATCAGATGCACAACCAACAAAAGAAATCCATACATTAGGAAACAAAACACAAATAACATGAAAAACCAAGTAACAAGTCTGCACCAAAACCCGCACGTTTGTTTGGGTTGTTTTTTTTTTTTTTTTGTTGTTGTTGTTGTTTGTTGTTGTTTGTTTGTTTGTTTGTTTTTTAGACAGAGGTCTTCCTTTTGCCCAGGCTGAACCTGAAGTGTACTTTCAATGAGAAATACTCAGATATAATTTCAGGACACAGAATTTAAACGAACAATCATAAACATGAAAACGTTTCGATTATAAAAGAATACACACAAACCAACTTACACAGAACTCAAAGAGGCATAGGAATAAACTCCTAACTGAAGTTCAAGAAAATTAAAAACTACTTTTATTCCTGGCATTGTAGCCAGTATCTGGTGTCATTTGTTCTCTTGATCCCAGTCAGTCTGACTTGGATAAAATGAAATCTTAAAGTGGTTTTTGTTTCCTCCTGATTACCGGATTTTTTTTTGTGAACACTTTTTAAGGTCATTTTTATTCTTCTTTACAGAGCTCTTGGTTCAGATACATAAACCATACTTTTATTGGGTCATTAATCCTCTGTCAGATGTGTAGCTGGTGAAAATTTCTCTCACACTGTGGGCCTCCTTTTCATTCGATTGGTTGTTTCCTTTGCTGTACAGAAGCTTTTTCATTTAATAAATAATATTTCCCCCCAAACAATGGCGTGAAAAACCAGCAGGAAAATTATCATCCAAAGCCTGCTAAAAAACCCAACACATGAATATATGTAGTTATGTATTGTATGCCCTGGAATGTTATATAAACACAGTGTCAGACAAGAGAAACCTACCTTCATGGTATTAGTCAACAGTAGTCCAATAGACTCCAAATAAACGGAATCTTACCAGTCAGTTGATTGCTTCCCGAGTTTATTGATTATTTTTTTGTCATTTTCTTTTTTTTTTTTATGTGTATGAAGTTTACTTTCATGAATGTAGGTTTGTGCGCCCGTGTCATGCAATTGCGCGGACTGGTCAGTAGAGTTGGGCTGGTGTGGANGATTCCCCTGGAACTGGAGTTCTCCTGGAATTGAAGTTACAGACGGTTCTCAGCTGCCATATGGGTGCTGGGGATCAAACCCAGGTCCTCTGCAAGAGCGGTTGGCGCTCTTAACTGCTAGGCCATCTCTCCAGCCCAGCTTCCCAGAGTTTAAGGCTAAGATATTATTGCTAAGGACAAGACATACTTTGGACACAGGACTTGGAGCAATGGAGAGTGAACTGACCTGGAAGCCTCGTTCCAGAAGACTAGCTCTTGTAGTATCAGGGGAATCTGTGCAAGCTCCTAAGGGAGACAATCAATCATTGGTCCAATCCCAGCTTTAAAGCCTAATCACAACCAAGACTGGCACAGTAAACTATTCTATTGGTGCAGTAGTGACACCAGTAGTTTATCTTGTGGATAATCAACAGCTTTCTAATTGGACTTAAAACAAGCTCACTGGGATGGAACTCATGTGTAGTACTGTAAAGATAGCTAAACACACATGGATGGAGATGTCATGTCATAGAGTTAGAATAAAAACCTATGTCTGTCATATCTTTAGCCAAACATAATTTTTACTGTGTGCTAAATATGTATATTTATACTCACAATTATACTTCTCACCACTGGTCAGAAAAGCTTCTTTTTGCAACAGATATAGTATTACAGAGTTCCACTACTAGTTAAACGCATAGAATAAGTGTCTGTATGAGCAGCCCTAAGTGACATGTCTACAATGCAACCTTCACACCTAAGGCTTAGGGAACTTAGTGGAAAAGGGAGTAGAGAAAATATTGACATGTCTTTTAATTGGTCAGCAAAGCTTCCTGATACAACAGAGGGTGATTATCACAGAAAGCCATAACTAGTCAAAATGTAGAGAATAATGAACTGCAGAGCATGTGTCCCTTGACTGGACTTATATATTAAACCTCTGTCACCCAGCATTCTGGGATGATTGTGGAAGAGGGGGCAAAAAGACTGTAAGAGACAGGAGTAGCAGACAATCACAAGGAAACAGGTTTCCAGATGGCTGGGAAGTTGCTCATATGAACTTACAGCAACAGTGACATGATAAACAAGACTCAAGCAAACTCAAACCAGACAAAAGCACAGCAGAGAATTTGGGAAAAAGGTTAGCAGCCCCAACCTTAGCTGACTAAACTACTGGTAGCTGATCACTGCTACATAAGGCACAGTTGGTCATTAATTTTTTTTATTTGTTATTTTGATTTTAGGTGTATGAATGTATTACCTGCATGTAGTGGTATACCTGTGTCATAAAATCCCTGTGGAAGTCAGAAGAGGGAGTCAGATCCCCTAGATCTGTAGTTATGGATGATCGTTAGCTGCCATGTAGGTGTTGGGATTTGAACCTAAGTCCCCCACAAGAACAATCAGTACTCTTAACCAACGACCAATCTCTCCAGGCCCAGAGTTTGTCTTCTTTAAGGAAATGATGCTAGATAGGCTGAATAGACTCCAGTAGATGAACTGACACCAAGAGATATCTGAGTACACAAACTTGACTCAATAAGTGTTAACAGAAATGACAGAATTCATGAAATCCAATGAGATGTTATAAGGGGGGTGCAGATAGGGGAGCAGTTTGAAATATGATAAAGCTGTATTGAAGGAAATACACACACATTCAAAACTATATAGCATGAAAAATAATGATCTCTTTTGTTTAGTGCATATAGTCTCCCATAATCAATCTAAGATATTAAATTACTAATAATGAAATTTCTGCTTTTAAGAAACTATCAGACAAAGATAAGGAGTATATGTTCTATCTACTGTCTAATCTTTGTTTATAAATTTAAATTTTAATTATATAAAATTCGATCTAATAATAGAAAAGTTCTATTAGTTGAATAATTTTTATGCAACAGCAATTCCCTTTTTACTAATGGATTATTTACTACTTTTTCTGATCTAATTTTTTATTTGTTGTTGAACTGCTTCTGCTATGTATGTATGATAATATTTCACTAAAGATATTTAAATAATAATATTCTTCTTCCTGTAGTAATGTTCTTCCTTTCCAAAGCTTCACTCCTGTCGTGGGCAGAGATAGACATGAATGAAAATTTGAAAAACATCACTAGGAGAACAGGAACACCAAGATGAAATAAAGCCTTCATCCAACATCTCTAAACATAATTCATCCAAAATTAAACAAGTTTAATAAGTGATAGAAAAAAAGAAAATGTGGATGGAAGAATGGAAGGAGGGAAACATGCAAGGAAGGAAAGAGAGCTGTATACTCTGTAATGGTAGGAATATAACAGAACCTTGACCCTTGACTCTCTTGCCTTATTATTCAATGATTCATGTTGTAAAATATTATGATGACATAAAGAATAAAACACAAAAATTTTACATAGAAAGTATTTCAAGTTCAAATAATCTGGAAATTATCTAACCAACTGGCATTTATTAGAGAAAAATATAGAAATAGCTAATGATTCTTTGAATGAATTGTTTCATATTTGTTCTATAGACATACATTCTAAACTATGTTTCCTAAGAATATAAAAGGAATGGTTATATACTGTTACAGTTTCTACCTAATATATCAGGACTAAGAGAAACCAAAAAATAAATGCTGTGCCTATATGTGTATTATCTATAAATAATACATATTTTAAATATATTATAATTAATATAATACATATCATATATATATATATTACACTAAAATTATACAGGAGGGGAGAAAAGCCATACGATGGTCCATCTTGGCTTTCGCTCAAAAAATAATATGACAATTTGGACAGTTCTTACCCTTACCTTCTGCTCTTCCATCCCTGAAAATAATGGGAGATATATTATCTACCTTAAGGAATCTACAATTCCACGCAACATAATTTAGAGATCTCCAATGCTTTTATGCTATTTACATAAAATTCACATGAGTCATCTCTCATTTTCTTTCATTCTGATCAAAGATGACTAAAATTTATAAAAGCAATTTGTTCAATTTGTTATCATGACAAGGCATTCCATCAATTCTGACCTAAATGCCTATAAAATACAGCTTCTGATTTAACAGTCCACCAGTTACATATTTAACCACTATAAAGTGTTCATGAATGAAAATTTTATTCTAGTTCATTGTACTTCAATCATGCTTATAGCTTTTCCCCCCACACACATTGCCTTAGCAACACTGTCCCATCACCTATAAATTATTTTTCATAAATATTTTGAATGAAATATTTGTAAGAATGCAGACAGCCAACTTTTCTATCAGTAGTTTACTAGAAGGCTATTTTCTGAAGATGAATTGATTAACTTTTTTCCTCTAGACTCTAAAACATGAATTTTACTTTGAAGCACAGAAAGCAATTGAGATGGTGCAGCAAGGGAATTTATAAAATTTATCTTAATAAACAGAAAAGAGAGACAGAAAATAAGGAAATAGGATCTTTATTTTACCATTTCATACAATCTGTCACTAGAACTAGTAAAGCATAATACAACATTATGATAGAGAATAATATTATTTTTCAAAATCAAAAATAGCATTCCTTACCAACAATGGTACATAAAATTCATAAGACGACTTCTGTGAATCATATCTATAAATTTTCACAAAATTTATTCTAATTTAATCTTTCTGTATTTCTTTAAAACTAAACTCAACTTTGAACATGTGTTTTAAAAGAACCCTGAAATACTTTCGAGCTTTCCTATCATAATGTTTTGCATGAAAAATGAGGTAGAGGCACTACAAGTTTCTTTTTATTGAATTGTTCTGTATTTCATAGAGAACATCTCAATCAATCTTAATCATCTTTATAACCACTTCCCAACTGGCACCCTCCCACAGCTCCTCCACAGGAATTCATATACTCAGTCATTTGTGCAAAAGCCCATGTGTCAAGTTAACCTCCCTAGATATTCATCAGTTCAAGTTCATCCATGGAGTTCTAGTCAGCCCATCCAGAGTCCTTCACTTTAAGAAGATCAGCTCTTCCTCACCCAGCAGCAACCATCTACAAACATTTCTTCAGCTAAGATTTTGGCAGCTGCCCACTTCTCCAGTTCCATGCTGGTTTTTTTGTCTGAGTTTGAATGGGTCTTGTGCATGCTGATACCATTAGTGTAAGTTCATATGAGCAGGGTCTCATGGGTTTGTAGGACTCTATTTCCATATGGTCATGTACCTCTTCCTTGGCTCTTACAATCTTTCTGACCCCTCTTTCACAATTCTCCCTGAGCACTGGGGTGGGTAAAGTTCAATATAAGAGTCCTGTCTGAGGACCCAAATTTGACAGGCTCTCAATCTCCATTCTTTGGCCATTTATGACCTTTTGTGTTCCTGGCCATCTTGCTGCATGAGAGAGCTTTAATAATGAGAGTTGAGAGATTCACTAATGTCCTCCTTATCATTTGTTCTGTGTTAGTTACAGAGGTTGCACTCTAAAGGTGCCACTTAGGCTTGGGCAATTCACAGACAATGTATGTGGAAGACCACTTGTAGTGCTCTGTAACATTCTTCTCCTGGTACAAAAGAAGTTTCTTTGATAACTACTTACTGGGATACGAGACTGTAAATATAATACATATTTTACACTTAGTAAGAAATTACAATAGTCTAGGGATATAACAGCCTTGGGGATTTCTCTAAGATCTATGATCTTCCCATCCATGGCCACTTGGCTATGTTTACAGTAACACAAATCAATTCCCTTCCATCAAGTGGGCTTTAAGTCTAATTAGGTAGCCATTGATTGCCCTCAAGATAAAAATGCCAAGCTGGAGAGATAGCCTAGTGGTTAAGAGCACCGACTGGTCTTGCAGAGGACCTGGGTTCGATCCCCAGCACCCACATGGTGGCTAAGAACCGTCTGTAACTCCAATTCCAGGAGAACTCCAGTTCCAGGGGAATCCGAGACCCTCTTCTGACCTCCGCGGCATTGCACGACACGGGTGCACAAACCTACATGCAGACAGTACATTGATACACGTACAAAAAAATTTTTTTTAAGATAAAAATGCCACTACTGCACTAATGTCATATACTGTGCACATCACTAATGTAGTTAGTTGGTCCTAAACCTAATGTTGGACAATTGATTGATGTTGTCCCTTAGCAGCTTGTATAGTGTTCTCAAAAATTATGAGAGCTGGCCTTCAGGGGAAGTAGCATCTGGGTTCCTTCCTCCTTTTATCCCCAAATTTCTTTGTACAATCCTCCTTCCCCCTCTCATTTAAATATGCCTGTTTTGTCCATTTCTCCCTTGGTTACCCCTGACTTCTATTCTCTCTTATGTTCCTCATTCCCTTTACCTCCCTGGTTCCTTTCCATTTTCCCAGTTTCTGCATTTACATCAGGATACATATTCACATATGAGGATTTGCTGCTAGGATCCACAAATGAAAGAGACATATATCATTTGTTTTTCTGAGTCTGCATTACCAGACTTATCATAACACTTTCTAGTTCCTTCCAATTACCTGCAAATTTCATGATTTCATCTTTCTTATCACTGAGGAGAACTCCATTGTGTAAAGGTGTCGAATTTCCATTATCCACTTGTTAGTTGAGGGGCAGTTATATTGCTTACATTTCTTATCTATTGTGAAAAAAGGCAGCAACAAACATGGATATACAGATATCTCTGCAATAGGATGAATCCTTTAGGGTATATGCCAGGAAGTGTTATAACTGGTCAAAAGTGACAGGTTCATTTTCAGTTTTATGAGAGTTCTCCACACTGCTTTCCGAAGGAGTTGCATGACCTTGCAATCCCACCAGCAATGAATGAGTGTTCCCCTTTCCCCAAATCCTCTCCAGCATTTGGTCTCATTTGTTCTCTTCATCTTAGCCAGTCTGACTGGGATAAGATGAAATCTTAAAATTGCTTTAATTTGCATTTCCCTCATTACTAATGACGTTCAACACTTTTTAAGGTAGTTATTAGGCAACTTTATTTCTTTTTTGGAAAACTCTCTGTTCAGAACCTTAACCCATCATTTAATAGGACATTTGCTTTCTTGATTCTTTGTTTTTTGAGTTCCTTATATATTCTTGCTGGTAAGCTTCTTTGAGATGTGTCAGTGTTAAAGATTTTCTCCCAATCTGTGGGTATTCTCTTCACTTCCTAGTTTGTTTAGTTGTTTATTTTGGTGTACAGTTTAATGAGGTCCCACTTGTTGATTGTTGACTTTAATTCCTCTGCAATTGATGTCTCATTTATAAAGTCCTTTTCTATACCTATATCTAATACATTGCTGCCAAAGTTTTCTGCTAACAGTATCAGAGTTTCAGGTTTCAAATTGAGGTCTTCGACCCATTTCCAGTTGACTTTTTTGTAAGGTTAAGATAAGGGTCCAGTTTCATTCTCCTATAGGTGGAGATCCAGTTTTGCCAGTACCATTTGCTGAAGATGCTATCTTTCCTCCAATGAATGTTCTTGGCCCCTTTTTTAAATATCAGGTGGCTGAAATTGCATGTACTCATGTTTGGGTTTTCAGTTATGTTCCATTGATAAACCTGTCTATTTTTGTGCCAGTATCATGCTGTTTATATGACCATAGCACTGTAATATAGTTTAAAATCCGATATAGTAATTCCATCTGCATTGCTCTTATTACTCAGTGTTGCTTCGGCTATCCAGGGTCTTTTGTCCTTCCATATGAATTTTAGAGTGTTTTTCTTAATTATATGAATAATGTCATGGGGATTTTGATTAGGATTGCATTGAAGCTATATATTCCTTTTGGTAGGAATGATCATTTTCATAATATTATTCTTTTAATCCATGAGCTTGGGAAGTTCTTCCATCTTCTGGTGTCTTCCTCAATTTCTTTCTTTAAAGATTCAAATTAACATTGTGGACATCTTTAATATATTTGGCCAGATTTATTACAAGATATTTTTGAGGCTATTGTTAATGGGGGNAGAGCTTATGTATTCTGCCAAACATGCTTTTCATCTCTTTCTCAGTCTTTCTCAATATTCTTCATGTGGAAGATGACTGTTTTGAGAAGAAGTTCACTGTTTCAGTCAGTTCTTTGATGCAGTCCTTTTTGTTGTTGTTGTTTTTGTTGTTGTTTCCAATATGCATCACTCCAAACTGCTTGGACAAAAGCTCAAGAGGCCGTGCACAAGAAATACTTACAACTAGGTAATAGGCACTAGCATCCACAGATGAGGGATACCATCCATCGTTTGTTTTTCTGGGACTGTGTTACTTAACTCAGCATGATGTCTTCTAGCTCCAGCCATTTCCAAATTCTTTCTAAAAAGCCAGCATCACTCTAATATGAAAAACAGGCAAAGATACAAGCAAAAAGGAAAGATATGGATCCATCTCACTAATGAACATAGATGCAAAAATTCTCAACAAAATACTTGCAAATCACACACAGACCCACATCAAAAAGATCATCCATCATGACCAAGTTGGATTCATACCAGAGATGCAGGGATGGTAAAACATACATAAATTAATATCATAAAACACATAAATGGACTGAAAGACAAAAACCACATGATCATCTCAATTGATGCAGAAAAACCCATTGACAACAACCAGCAATCCTGCATGTTTAAAGTTCTAGAAGGAATCAGATCAAGGAAACATTCCTCAACATGATCAAAGCAATATATAGCAAACCCACTGCCTAAACATCATCCTAAATGGAGAAAAATTGGAACCATTTCCGTTAAAGGTGGGAACCCCAAAAGGCTGCCTCTTATTGCCACTCCTCTTCAACATAGTACTTGAAATACTAGCTAGGGCAATAGGACAAGAGAAATTAAATGAGTACTAATCAGAAAAGAAGAAGTTAAGCTATCCCTTTTTGCAGATGATATGATAGTTTACCTAAGGGAGGCTAAAAACTCCACCAGAAAACTTCTAAAAATGATTAAGAGTTTCAGTAAAGCAGCAGGACAAAAAATTAACCTAGAAAAATCAGTAGCCTTTATTTACACCAAAAATAAGTGGAGAAGAAATATAAGAAGACCTTCCCACTCACAATAGCCTCAAAAATAATAAAATACCTGGGAACAAACCTAACCAAAGATACCAAAGCTCTCTACAACAAAAATTTTAAACCCTTGAAAAAGGAGATTGAAAATGACGTCAAAAGATGGAAAGAAAAATAAAAGATGGAAAGATCTCCCATGCTCATGGATTAGAAAAATTAATATAGTAAAAATGTCCATTTTACCCAAATTGATATACAGATTCAATGCAATCCCAATAAAAATCCCCATGAGCTTCTTCACAGACTAGGAAAAAATCCTTAAATTCATATGGAAAAACAAAAGACCCAGAATAGCTAAAGCAACCCTGAGAGAAAAATGCAATATAGGAGGGGATTGCTCTACCAGACTTCAAGCTATATTACAGGGCCATAGTCATAAAGACAGCCTGGTACTGGCACAAAAACAGACCCTTTTACCAATGAAACAAAATTGAAGATCAAACTTGAGCTTATACAATTTCAGCCGCCACATTTCAGTTTGTTCATATTTGACAAAGGGGCAAAAAAAAACTCAATGGAGGAAGGATATCATCATCAGCAAATGGTGCTGGCAAAACTGGATCACTATTTGTAGGAGAACAAAATTAAACCCCTACCTTCCACCCTGTACAAAAATTAACTCCAAGTGGATCAAAGATCTCAACTTAAAACCAGAAACCCTGAAGGTGATAGAAGAAAAAGTTGGTAACAACCTACAAGACATAGGTGTAGGAAAAGACTTTCTAAATCAGGCACTAGCTACACAGGAAATAAGGTCAACAGTTAACAAATGGGTCCTCATCAAACTCAAAGCTTCTGTACAGTGAAAGAAACAATCAAGGAAGTGAATAGAAAACCCACATAGTGGGAGGAAATCTTTACCAGTGATTTATCTGACAGAGAATTTACATACATTTTTGTATGTGTATAAACATACATGTATATATCTTTGCCTACAGTTTGTCAGGTTATACATAGAATTTCTATTCAGAGTTTTAATAATGGATAAACAATATAGAATTTAGTGTTCATCTGATTTGTTTAAAATTTTGTATATCACCAAATTTTTTAAACAGTAAGCCAAATGCTTAGTGGAATTGTTTGCTGTAATTATACCTTAAAAATTGTCTTCACATACACAGTTACCTGTTATATGGTGCTCATTTGTATTCAGAAATAATACTTGAGTGATATAATTTCACCAGCCACCGTTTCACTGCATTTTAGTATAAGCTTAGGTTTGTTCTTTGAATTCAGCATTGGGAATGTGAAGTACTATATAAGAGGGCCAAGTCACAGAAGAAAGGATGGAGAATGAATTCACTGACATTCCATACTAACATGTGATGTGATACTTTCTTTAGAACAACTAAACACAAAAGAAAATCTAGTAGTTTGCTGCTAATATACACATATATTGTATTAAATGGTATATTTTGATTTTTTTAAAGCTTTTGTTGGCTTTTATACAGTGAACGTTTTTTAACTTGGTTTATTAAAAATGTTAATTTTGAAAGTAAATAAAAGAGTATATAGACTATTCAAAAACAAATGACGTACTCAAAACATAGAGTAAAGAGATCAACAGAGACTTCACCAGTGAGGATTTAAAGATGGCTAAGAAACATCTTAAAAAGTGTTCAACATCATTAATAATTAAGGAAATGAAAATTAAAACCACTCTCAGATATCATCTCACTCTGATACAACTGGCTAAGATCAAGAACACAAAAGACACCAAATTCTAGAGAGGTTTTGGGGAAAGAGGAACACTCGTCCACTGCTGGTGGATGAATGTAAACTTGTACAACCATTATGGAAAGCAGTGTGGAGAGAAAGTAAACTGAAATTGGCTAAATAAGGGATTAGGGCGGCGTAAATAAGTAGATTTCGGAGAAGCACGGGGAGGGAATTAGTGTTAGTTTGTTTATCTTGTAAGTACACGGTATGAAACCGAGGGTAGGGAATAAAAATCAGGAAGATAAAAACAAAAAAGAGACAAGGGGGCATCATGGAGGGAGTAAACTGTGATGAAATAGTGAGCATGAGCAAGTTTTTTGTTTGATAATAAATTTGTAAGATTTGACATATAGCGTTGTCCGATTGGGCATCCTTTAATTGCCAAGCACACCCGGACAAGCCGAACTTTGTGGAAGCCACGGGTACAGATATTCCAGCCACAAGAGACGGGGAACCATACGGGACACAACAACAACCAAAGAAAGCATGAACCTACAGACCGAGTGACCAACACACTTACATTAACTAACAGTAGTAGAAAATAATACGCCCACGGGTGACACTGTTGATGGGAGACATTGCTGCAGGTGAAAGGATCAGCAGACTTGAACACAAAGTAATAGAAATGGTTCAACGTGAAGCTTGGGGGGGGAGGACCCCCTCCAAACGCCTAATAGTACCTCGCAAAATTACTATCAAATGAAACCTAATATAAAATATGTAACAGGTTAGATCTAAAGAAGTGTGGCTATAGGTCAAGAAATTAATAACCAGAAATAAAAAAAAATTGAAAGTTGAGAATGAGAGAAAGGAAAAAAATGTAGAAATAATGTATATCCTAAAATTGGCTTTAAGATGTGATAAGCAAGAAATTAGTTGTAAGCGTCTGTGGGAGGCATAGAGAATAGACTAAAGATGGCACAACTCTTAGGTCAAAAAGTATGTAGCCAAAGACAATAGGACCATGAAAGAATAAAATTATCTATTGACTAGAATTTAATGGCTTTTATATTGTTATTTGGAATGCTTTGATTGATTTTTTGTGTTATTCAGGACATTCATTTCCGTGCAGTTAACAGTTTACATCCCCTTTCTCTTCTCTCTCCACCTCACACACGCCCAGTATCATTCATTCTGCGCATACATTCCTAGCATTCTGTTCACTTCAGTCTTCGTTTTAATGTTTAGATGTCACTAGACATTTTCCGTGCCTGTTAATTTGTGTATTTATTACTCTAAAATATGGATACATACTCTCCACCTATTCATACGAGTATATTAAAAGAGTCTGAAAGTAGGTTGTTGATGATAATTCTAAGAACCCCTTTAAGAAGAGTGATTATACAGTAATAGTGCGAGGAACAGAAGTGTATTATGTAAACAAATTAATTGTTGCTTGCGCTTGCAGCTTTCAATTGGAATTTGTGTAGCATTCACATAATTGAGAGTAATCCACTCACCACTTGTTTTTCTGGGAATGGTTTAACTCACTTAGCATAAAGGCTTACCATCCCATCCTTTTACCTGAATTCATGATTCTAGTTTTTCTTTGACTGGTGTAGAACTCCATGGGTAATGTACCACAGTTGTTGGCATCCACTGTTAGTTGTAGGAGCATTTGGGTTGGTTCTAGCTCTTTGATATTGTGAGGAGAGCTGGCAACAAAATGGAGGGCAGTTTCTTGCAGTAGGAATGTGTCTGTGGGTATATACTGTAAAGAATGAAACTTGCTTGAGTCGAGCAAGAACTTAAGCCTTCCCACAAAACCTCGAAGTTATCTGATATCTCTGGGATAGCATTCAAGTTGTCTCTGTGAGTAGCTAGCTATCCTGAGACATCAGGCTATTGCAGTGTTTTCTTCCTAGCTCTATCTCTGCAATGTTCCAGAACTGGATGCCCCCTTCCCTTTGAGGCTATGAGCAAAATGTCACACCCTAGTTTACTGAGTTTCAAAATCAGGAGCTCTGCAGCCCCCCTCATTAGAGCCAAGTTAGCTCACCCCTCCCTTCCACCTACCCCCCTCACTTCTTGCACAGACCACAGTAACCTTTGGTATGAAAACACCACGTTGCTGGCATGATAAATGAGAGAGAGAGTTGTTATCCTCCCAGACTTTCTCTGGGTCCCTATGCTGTTAACTTTCTCTTGTCTTTCTATTCCTTGGGTAACTTTCTTGCGGTCCCTCCCCTCTCCTTGGGCACAAAAGAGCACAGCCCAGAGCCTGTCTGCCTGTCAGGCAAGGAGACATCCTTGAAGCTTGCACAGTCCCTGTAGAACTGCCAGCCTGTTTCTAGAGAGAGAAAGAATAGTTGTGACTAAAGGACCATAAGATAGTAAACGACCCACAACATGGCACCCAAAGTGGGGGTCTTGACTCTTCACCAACAGAAGAAGAAGAAAAAAAAGGTATTTCCTTCTGGCTGTCTCTCTCCCGACCTTGTCTTCCCTCTTCTCCCCCACTAGAAGGGGAAATCTGGAGGGTTCACTGTCAAAAGAAGAAAGTAAACCCATCCCCCCGATATAGGTGTTTCAGGTAGCGCAAGGCTTGGCCTATGTCCTCTGGGAAAAAATCTCTCTTTCCACATGAGATATCCTTTCACATCTCGTTATTCCCCTCCTCCCCTACAGTAATTTCTCTCGTATATGGCCCAGCAAGCTAATGTGGCATGCTGGTAGGCTGGAGTCATTTGGTAGGTTCAGTTTGAGTCTTTTAAGAGGGTTCGNTTTTACCCCAAAAAAGCTCCTTTGTTGAATGGCAAGAAAACTCCTCGAGTGAGTTGAATAGGTGTGAAAGAATTCATGTCTAAAATACCACACTTCAGAGATACTTGAAGTATTACAAAGAGCTGAAGAAAGGTATGACTCTAGAAGCAACAGAAAACTCAATGAGAGTATAACTGTGGAAACACAAAGTTAGACCAAAAAAATAAAAAAATTTAAATGATGGTAACCAAAACACATCTTTCTATAATAACTTTAAATATCAATGGACTAAGCTCCCCAATCAAAAGACACAGGCTAGGTCAGTCGCATTAAGAAACAAAATCTGCCTTTTGGTTGTCTGTAAGAAACTCATTTCACCTTCAAGGACTGCGCACCGATCTTAAGTGAAAGGTTGAAAAAAAAGCAACCCAAGGAAATGGTCTATGAACAGCCGAAGTTGCTATTCTATATCAGACAAATAAACTTTAAAACTATAACAATCAGAAGACACACAAGAGTCACTCTCATTCTTATTCAAAGGACAAAAATAACCAAGAATATATTACAATATATTATAAACTCTGGTGCACCAACCTACTTCACTATACAATACTAAGATTGACACGTACACTCACTAATAAGTGAACATAACGAATCACCAAGACTGTTTTTTTTTTTTTTTTTTTTTTTTTTTTTTTTTTTTTTGTAGTGTTTGATGTATTCTGATTGCGGCTGCAGTGTCTCCAGCGCAGTGAAAGTCGGATTCCTGTGAGTCGGAATGGAGTAAGAGGCTACCATTTGCTGGGACGAACCGTCAAGCTCTGGTTTACGCAGTATCTCGCCCAAGAGCTGGTTATTTTAAAGGTAAACAAAACAGACAGAACCTGTACGCCCATATTAACCAAAAGACAAAACAATGCTAAATCAACAAAATTTAGAGTGAAATTACAACATGCAAGAGACAACAAAAAGAAACCAGAACTTTAAATGGGAGTCTAAAAACCTATACTCTCCCAGGTGTGGTGGCCCAACTATAATCCCATTCACTCAGGAGCAGAGGAGGCAGAATCTCTGTGAGTTCAAGACCACCTCTGTCTAATTAGGGAGCTTCAGGCCAGCTTGGACTAAAGGGGGGTGAAGACCTGTCTCAAAAATAAAAAACAACAACAACTCCACTCTATGAAATGGAAAACCTAAAAAAAAAAAGAGACTACAAGGCAGAAAAAAAAAAAGCTTATACAACAAATCCAAAGCCAACATCATTCTAATGGAGAAATATTGAAGCATTCCCATAAAATAAGCGAACAGATAAAGATGTCCAGTATCTCCACTTCTTTTTAATATAATGCTGCAACATTCTTGATAGAGCAATAAGACAAGAGAAGCAAATTTTAGGAGTACTATAAATTGCAAAAGAATAGGACAAAGTATCCTTATTGCGAGATGAAATTATATTATACCTAAAAGATACCAAACATTTCACCATAAAACTCCTAGACATGATTAACCACTTCATTTAAAAGTGGCAGGTTAGTACCAAATTAATGGACGAAAACAGTCCACTGCTAGATACAACAAAATAAAAAGCATTGGAATCAAGTACATGAAACCTCCCCCCCTTAAAACAATAGCCTCAAAAATTTATCTTTTATTTATTTATAAATGAGCACATAAAATAAAGATGCCACGTCTTTAAATTTAAAAGAAATTGAGGCAGACACCAGAAGATGAAGAACTTCCCAGCTCATGGATTAAAAGAATAATTATGAAAATCGATATCATTCCTCCCAAAAGGAGATATAGTTCAATGCATTCCACAATCAAATCCCATGAATTATTCATATACTTAAGAAACACAACTCTAAAATTCATATGGAAGGACAAAACGCACCCTGGATATCCGAAAACAACCCTGAAATAAAGAGCAATGCAGATGGAATTGACTATATCGGATTTTAAACTATATTACAGTGCTATAGGTCATATAAACAGCATGATACTGGCACAAAAAGACGCAGGCAGATCAATGGAACATACGGAAAACCCAAACATGAGTAATGCAATTTCCCACCTGATATTTCACAAAAGGGGGCTCAAGAACCAGTCAATTTGGAAGACAGGTAGCATCTTCAGCAATGGTCTGCCAAAACTGGGTCTCCACCTATAGGAGATTGAAACTAGACCCTTAATCTTAACCTTACAAAAAAGTCAACTGGAAATGGGTCGAAGACCTTCATTTGAAACCTGAAACTCTGAATACTGTCGCAGAAAACTTGTGCAGCATGTATTAGATGTAGGTATAGAAAAGGACTTTATAAATGAGACATCAATTGCAGAGGAAGTAAAGTCAACATTAAATAAGCATGGGACCTCATTAAACTGTACACCAAATAGACAATCTAACAAACTCAGGAGTGAAGAGAATCCCACCAGATTTGGGAGAAAATCTTTAACAATGACACATCTAACGAAGCCTACCAGCTAGAATGTATAGAAGACTCAAAAAAAACAAAGAATCAAGAAAAACAATGTCCTAAAATGAATGGGTTAAGGTTCCTGAACAGAAGAGTTTTCCAAAAAAAGAAATAAACGTTGCCTAATTACACCTTAAAAGTGTTGAAACTCATTCAGTAATGAGGGAAATGCAAGATTAAAGCATTTAAGATTCTATCTATCCAGTCACTGCTAGAAAGAAACAAAATTAAAAACAATTACCAAATGCTGGAGGAGGGAGTTTGGGAAAGGGAAACATCATTCAGTGCTGGTGGGATTGCACAGGTCAGGCAAACTCCTGTCGAAAGCAGTTGGAGAACTCTCATAACAACTGGAAAATGAACCTGTCACTTTTGACCAGTTATAACACTTCCTGGCATATACCCTAAAGGATTCATCCTATTGCAGAGATAATCTGTAATATCCATTGTGTTTGGTTGCCTCTTTTTTCACAATGCGTGAAGAAATGTAAGCAATATATGTCCCTCCAATTCAGACTAAAATGAGATAATGGAAATTCTACCAACTTTACAAATGGAGTGTCTCCTCAGTGATAAGAAAGATGAAATCATGAAATTTGCAGATAATTGGACAGGAACTAGAAAGTGTTATGATAAGTCTGGGTAATGCAACTCAGAACCGCAATGATATATGTCTCTTCATTTGTGGATACTAGCAGCAAGCTCCTCATATGTGAATATGTATCCTGATGTAAATGCAGAAAACTGGGAAAATGGCAAGGGTAACAGGGGAGGGAAAGGGAATGAGGAACATAAGAGAGAATAGAAGTCAGGGGTCCAAGGGAGAAATGGACAAAAAGTGCAATAAATGAGAGGGGGAAGGAGGATTTACAAAGAAATTTTGGGGAAAAGCGAAGGCTGAACCCAGAGTGTACTTTCCCTTGACGGCCAGCTCTCATCAATTTTTGAGAACACATCAAGCTGCTACGGACAACTCAATTCAATTGTCCACATTAGGTTTAGGGCCAACTAACTACCTCATTGTGATGTGACAAGATATGGACATTATGCAGTAGGCTTTATATAGTCTTAAAAAAAAATTTTTTTTGTAATGTTATAATGTACTGTCTGTGTTCAGTTTTTTTTTGTGCACCGTCGTGTCCGTGCAATGCCGCGACGGTCAGAAGCAAGGTCCCTCGATCCCTGGAAACTGGAGTTCTCCTGGTATTATTAATTGGCATCTTTGGTCATTTAGTACTGGGAATACTTTGTTTAAGGCACTTCTAGGTTTTAATGTTTGCACTGAAGAGTTAGCTGTACTCTTTTTATATGTGACTTCTTTTTTTTGTTTGTTTCAAGCTATCAATATTCTTGGTTCTGTACATTTAATGTTTTTACCATGGTATCCCTTGGTGAGTTTCTTTTCTGGTCCTGGATATTTGGTGTTCTATATGCTTCTTGTATTTGTATTAATGTCTTTAATTTGGGGAAATATTTTCTACAATCCTGTTGAAGATTTGTTCAGTACCATTATCTTGATATTATTCTCCTTCATCTATGTTTATGGCATGTAAATTTGATCTTTTCATGGTGTCCCACATTTCCTGCATGTTCCATTCCTGTTTTTTTTTTTCATAATCCTTGCTTGAGTGGTCCAATTTTTCAACTTTGATATCTAGTCCCGATATTCTGTTCTAAAATAATTCTGGAAAACAGAATTATTTTATTGGTGAGGCTTTCTGTCATTTAAACTTGGCTTAGTGAGTGGACTTCACCCATGGCCCACATAACACCAGTGTTTGCCCAGGTGAGCCCTGCTTAACTTGGTGCTTTGTGTACGCCTTCTCCCCCATGGAGGCTTAGTATTACCTTGAACCATCCAACCTTCGAGATCCAGCATGTGACGTGGGTGGACTTAGATGCAAAGACAGCACAGCAGTGTCCACCCAGTGTGGCACGAGTGGATTTCACCCGCAGCCCACACAGGCGCAATATTAGTGATTATAGTCTGTACAGCCAACGTTGAGGCACCAGAATCCAAAGAAACAAATAAACAAACAAACATAAAAACTAATCCACATGCCAAAGACACAAATTAAAAACAACATGGGAAAAGCTCATAATAAATCCACACCAAACTATACCAACCCTACAGAAGATTCAAGATTCTACATCCTACAAACAAGGAGAGGTCCCTCGAGGAAGAAACCAAGAGCACGAACTTTGACGACAATTGTCGAGACAATATCCAAAAGAAAGTAGAGAACTAAGAGGGGACGAGAAGTGAAAAATTCAAGAAGGATCTAGAGGGGATAATGGACAAACACTGGAAAAACTAAAAGGGAAAATGAAAACTCCAGAAAGAACTGGGAAAATGCTGGCAAAGAGCCCAGGCCAAAATGAAAAAAAAACAAAAACTGAACAATGAACCAAAGAGCTACAAAATGAGAATGACAAGGCTACAAACGGAAGTGGGACCTGCGCTAAAGAAATCAAAACAAAGCATGAAATGGAAAAGGACATTGGCACTCCTCATAACCACTCTTCAGGCCCAGGCTGGGCAAACCCAACCACACGCCTCCCCTCAACGACGGACCGCCGCGGCCAGAGCAAGCACGCCCCCAAAACCGAATCTCAGAACCTATGCCGACTAAACACAACGCAACTAGATGCTCACTGTAACCAAAAGATCTGACACCTTGGTATAGGCCCCTGTCCACCCTCTATCCGAGTGGGCACCCCCCGGCCACTGTGGCCACACTGGCCACCTCCACCTCTGTGCAAAATCTTAGGGACAGTTGGACGGAAGACATCACGCACAGGACACCACTTTAACCGGCCAACCCCTATTGACCACGCATCCTTTGACCAAGGATACGGCCAGCGCCAGCGAAGACAAAGTTCCCCAACCTGAAAAAAGGAAGGACAAACCCATACAATACAAGAAGCAAACANTTTTTAAACAGTAAGCCAAATGCTATAGTGGATATTGTGCTGTAATTATACCTTAAAAATTGTCTTCACATACACAGTTACCTGTTATATGGTGCTCATTTGTATTCAGAAATAATACTTGAGTGATATAATTTCACCAGCCACCGTTTCACTGCATTTTAGTATAAGCTTAGGTTTGTTCTTTGAATTCAGCATTGGGAATGTGAAGTACTATATAAGAGGGCCAAGTCACAGAAGGAAAGGATGGAGAATGTAATTCACTGACATTCCATCTAACAGTGATGTGATACTTTCTTTAGAACAATAAGACATCAAAGAGAAAATCTAGTAGTTTGCTGCTAATTATACACAATATTGTTATCAAAATGGTATAATTTGATTTTTTTAAAAGCTCTTTGTTGGCTGTTTTATCAAGTCGACCGTTTTAACTTGGTTTATTAAAAATGTTAATTTTTGAAACGTTCAACATAAAAAAGTATATAAGACTATAACTAAACAAATGACGTAACTCAAAGTAGAGTAAAGAGATCAACTAGAGACTTCACTAGTGAGGATTTAAAGATGGCTAAGAAAACATTCAAAAAGTGTTCAAACATCATATAAATAATTTGGAAATGAAATTAAAACAGCTCTCAGATATCATCTCACTCTGAAATACAATGGGTAGATCAAGAACACAAGACACATAATTCATAGAGAGGTTTTGGGAGGGACGAGAATAGAACACTCGTCCATGCTTGGTGGTGAAGATGTAACACTTTAACACCATTATGAAAGGCAGTGGGCGAGACCCTTAAAGACTCAAACTGACTCAAATGACTCCAGCCTACCAGCACATGACCATCCATTCAGGCCTAATGCCTGGCCATATAGAGGAGAATTTCTGTAGGGGGAAACAGATGAAAGACTAATCTCATGTGGAAAAGAGAGTTTTTTCCACAGACATGAGCCAAAGCCTGGCCGCTACCCTGAACCCTATATCGGGGGGAGGGGTTTACTTTCTTCTTTACAGTGAACCCTCCAAGATTTTCCCTTCTCATGGGGGAAAAAGAGCTGGGAGAGAGACAGCCAGAGGAAATACCTTTTTTTCTTCTTTCTTCTGTTGGTGAAGAGTCCAAGACCCACTTTGGGTGCCAGTTGTGGGTCGTTTACTAATCATCTGATGGTCCTTTAGTCACACGATATTCTTCTCTTCTAGAAACAGGCTGGCAGTTCTACAGGGACTGCAAGCTTCAAGGCTGTCTCCTGCCTGCAGGCAGACAACCTCTAGGCTTAGCTCTGGCAAGGAGGGGGGAGGGGACCGCAAGAAAGTTACCCAATGAAATAGAAAGACAAAGAAAGACAGATAGGGACTCAGAGAAAGTCTGGGAGATAAAACTCTCTCTCTCATTTATTCATGCCAGCAGTGTGTTTCCATACCAAAGGTTACTGTGGTCTGTGCAAGAAAGTGAGGGGGGTAGGTGGAACGGAGGGGTGAGCTACCTTGGCTCTTACTGAGGGGCTGCAGAGCTCCTGTTTGTGCAACTGGTAAACTAGAGGTGTGACATTCTGCTCAATACCTCAAGAGAAGGGGCCATCCAGTTCTGGAACTTTGCAGAGATAAGCTAGGCAAGAAAACACTGCAATAGCCCAGATGTTCCAGAGCTATAGCTAACTCACAGAGACAACAGAATGTCCACAGAGATATCAGACAACTCTCAGAGGTTTTGTGGGACAGGTCTTACAGTTCTTGCCTCGAGTCAAGCAAAGTTTCATTCTTACACGTATATACCCACAAGACACATCCTACTGCAAAGATACATGCACATCCATATTTGTTGCAGCTCTCTTCACAATATCAAAGAGCTAGAACCAACCCAAATGCCCCTCAACTAACAAGTGGATGACAAAACTGTGGTACATCTACACAATGGAGTTCTACCCAGCTCTAAAGAAAAATGACATCATGAACTTTGCAGGTAAATGGATGGGATGGTAAGCCTTTATGCTAAGTGAAGTAACACAGTCCCAGAAAAACAAGTGGTGAGTGGTCTCTCTCATTTGTGTATGCTTACAACAAATCCCCAGATGAAAGGCAAGCTGAACAACATTATTTTTATATTTCTGTTTATCTGAAAGCACCTATGTTGTTATAATGTAACTCTCTTAAGGGGTTCTAGAATAAATCCAACACCTACTTTCAGACTCTGTAATTACTGTATATGGGTGGAGAGTATGTATCCATATTTTAGAGTAATATAAAATTAAAGGAGGAAAATGTGAATTCCTAAACATTAAAAAAAGACTGAGAGAAAGATGCAGGACAGTTATGGCAGAATGCATGATCTGGGGTGGGGTGGGGAGAAGAGAAAGGGGAATATGTCTAAACTGAACTGAGAAATGATGTCTGAAATACACAAAACATCAATAAAAGCATTATTCAAAATAAAAATAAAAAGCCATTAAAAATTCTAAGTCAGTGATATTTTTCTTCTAGTTCTTCCTGGTCTATTGTCTTCTTGGCTACATAATTTCTGATAAGAAGTCTGCTGCCATTCTCATGTTTGTTCTTATCTCTACATGCCTTAAATACTATTTTTGTTTATAATTCTAAAGCAATTTTAGGATATAATTTTATTTTTTTAAGTTTCTTCCAAATTTCAACAAATTTGGAATTCTTTCTGGTATTATTTCTTGACTTAGCCCCTTCTTAGACTCTAACTGTACATATTTTATATTAGGTTCTTTGATAGTAATTTTGGGGTCCTATTAGGTTTGGAGGGGGTCCTCCCCCCCCAAGCTTCACGTTGAACCATTTCTATTACTTTGTGTTCAAGTCTGCTGATCCTTTCACCTGCAGCAATGTCTCCCATCAACAGTGTCATTAACAGTGGGAGCTAGGTAATTCTTAGTCAGAAGAACTGTTCTATGAATGTTAAGATGTTTGTTGGTAACCCTAGTCTCCACCTGCTAGGGTACAATAGCACCATCTTCTCATTTGGTTTTTGTTTGTTTGTGTTTCAAGTCAGGGTCTCACAATGTATCCTTGCCTGGCCTGGAACTCATCATGTAAACCAGGCTGGCCTTCAACACACAAAGATCTCCCTGCTTCTGCCTCCCAGGTGCTGGGATTAAAGGCATGCACCACCATTGTGACAACAGAATTATGTTCAAATATTACCAAATATCTATTAAAACAAAAATTTCCTGCCATGCTCCATCTATCTTTAATCCCAACCAGTGTACCTTCCATTCCATGTATTGACATCTGTATCTCTTTCTGTCTTTCATCTCTCCCCTGATATGTTTCTATCTTCCTTTACATTCAGGTTTAATAAAGTGTAATACACAGAAAAAATAAAAAGTAAAAAATAAACAGTTGCTTCATCAAGTAAATATAAATTATTTTAAGCCAGATATAAAAATGATTAGGACAATTTCAGTTACTTTCAAAACTACATGATATATCTTAACAAACAGGATCATTTTACAATTGCTACACTTTTCTATTGAATCTAAAATCCTACACACTTCTACTGAAACTTCAATCACTTCGTCTATCAGTGATAAAATTATAAATCCTGCTAATACTCAAATTTAATAGATTTTAAGATTCTAAAAATATAATTATGTAAGAATTACTTATCATTAAGATTAATTCTGTTGTCCAGTAATTGAAAGTAAAATTTACAATAATTTTTGAAGAGAGTTTTAAATGTCATCTTTCACTAACATGCTTCTCATCTAAACTTTCTTAATAAAGATGACTAAAGACAACCAATCTATGACATTATAGACCAAAGGCTAGGTCTCTAAACTGAAGTGCTAAACTTTGCAGAGACAATTAGTTTCTCTGTCTTTACATTCAAAATTTCCTTGTTTTCAATCTTTCTTCTCCTTTCCCCTAAAAATGTAAAAAATAGAGGTAATCAAAAAAATGAAAGTACTCTAACCCCATGGGGAAGAGATGATTAAACCAGAAAAAAACTTTCTTACAAGTCCATAGTTGCCTGGCCTGGTGGTGCATGCCTTTAGATCCAGCACTCAGGAGACAGAGGCAGGCAGAGCTCTGTGAGATCTAGGCCAGCCTGGCCCACATAGCAAAGCATATTCCAGGCCAGTTGGGTCTACAGGGAATATTTTATATATGTATTTTAATATACATTTTGTGTGTTTTAGTATATATTTTAAAACATCAATTGTGTTGTGTAAATGTACCACATTTTTATTATCCATTCCTAAAGTTGAGGGGCATTTACTCTGTTTCTACTTCTTAGCCATTGTGAAAAGAGCAGCAACAAACACAGCTGTACAAATTATCTCTGTAGTAGTATGTGTTCACTCACTCCTTGTGAATAGTATGACCAGATCATATTTTAGATTTATTTTTAGTTTTTAAGAGTTCTCCATATTGATATTGATGCACAGCAAAGAAACAATCATAAAATTCAAGGGTAAATGAATGGAACTACAAAGTGTTATACTCAGTGAAGTAACACAGACTCACAAAGAAGTGACATATGCTCTCTCTCATTTGTGGATCTTAGCTCCAAATTCCTAGATGTGCATATATGCCCTGATACAATCACAGAATCCAGGGAAATGCAAAGGGGACAAAGTGAAGGAAGGATCTTGAAAGAGGGGGATAGTAGGAGACAGGTTTTCTTAAGGGGGAATAGAAAAAGGGGGCATTTTAACTGGAGAAGGAGCAGGGGGTTATATAGGGTGGAGTGAGAAGAGAGATAAATAATGCTTAGATGGTATGAAAAACTAGAGGGAAATACATTAGTTCAAAGTTCTACTTAAAAATACACATACAATAATTGTACAAGTACATGTGTATAGTTAGTTCACTCTCCCTGTCCTTCCTTTTTATGAAGCATAACAGTGAACAAGCTTAGCTATGATGCGCCTAGGCACAGGGTGCAACTAAGCTTGAGTGGATGGCATTAGTCCATGTTCTGTCAAATGACAGTCTTATGCAACAACACAAAAAAAAAAAAAAAAAAAAAAAAAAAAAAAAACAGTGTACTAGGCAGAAGAAACTTCCCTTCAAGTTGTTGGTCGGGGTAGTCCAAGAGACTCCCAAAATAACACAGGCTATGGCCAAAGCCCTCATTTCCCTCCTAGAACTTGAAGATAAGACCCCATTATTGAAGATGCCACACTTTGGACACAGGATTAGAGCGGTGGAGCTGGAACTGACATGGAAGCCTCATTCCTAAAGACAAGGAGTAAACAAAATAGTCGCACCCAGCCCTAAAGCCTACTAAATGACTGGACCAGCAAACTATCACTATTGATGCTTTTATCTCAGGAGTAATCAATGGCTGTCCACTCAATGGGCAGGAACTAATGTGTAAATACACATGGCTGGAGAGGTCACTGATCCTAGAGAAAAACCCACATGTGCTGCATCCCTAGACCAACATAATGTCTTGTTTTATTTTAAATATGCATCCTTATATTTATAGACACGTCTTACTTTCACTTCTCATCAAGGAAGATTCATTTGTAAATATATGTAAACAGATGGAGACTGGTTAAGACCTCCAGAACTGGTTCAATGCAGAGAACAGTGTCTGTGAGATGCTTAATGCTAAGTGACACATCTTCAATGCAAACTCTACACATAGAATGAATAAATTTCTCAATCCTCACCAGAGACATTTTCTTATGCAGCAGAGCATTATTAACATAGAAAGCTATCATTGGCCAATATGCAGAGAATAAGAGGCTGAAGAATATTTATCCCTGATTAGGACAAGTATTTCAAACTTTTGCTTCCCAAGGCTCAGGGATCATTCCAGAAGAACTGGTGGAAAGATCAGAAGAGCCAGAGTGGGCAGACGACCATAAGGAAGAAGAGTTTTCCAAGTAGCTGGTTATTTGATCATGTGAACTCACAACAATGGTAACAGCAGATGCAAGTCCAACGCAAGCTCTAAACAGAAAAAAACTCCCAGCATAGACACAGGTAAGTGGGTAAGAAACCCCCAACCTAAGGAATCTTTGGAAATTAATGGCTGCAGGGACAGGGAGAAGCAGTGTCTTACAGAGATGGGACTCCTGGTGAGCCCAGTGGATGGACACATACTGGAGGAATTTTGGGACACAAATCAGCCTCTATAGTCCAGATTACATGTATGATTCCATTAAATTGAGTGAGAGGCAGTGTGGGGAAGTGTGGCTAGGGGAAGGAATACCATCAGACTACATTATATGAAAATCACAAAAATTCAACTAAATTATTATTTTTTTATTTATTTTTGTATGTGTATGAATGTACTGTCGGCATATAGGTCTGTGTGCCCGTGTCGTACAATGCTGTGGAGGTCAGAAGAGGGTCTCGGATTCCCCTGGAACTGGAGTTACACACGGTTTTCATCCGCCATGTGGGTACTGGGGATTGAACCCGGGTCCTCTGCAAGAGCAGTCAGTGCTCTTAACCGCTAGGCTATCTCTCCAGCCCTTCAACTAAATTATTTTTAAAAGAGTAAAGTTCCCACAGTCTACAATAACATGAGTCTATAAGCATTTATCTTTTTATTCGTTGTTATCTCCACTGTAGTATAAACTCCACATAGCAGGTTATCTTTTCTGGTTTTTCTAAAACTGAATATAATAACATGCTCGAAATAATTTTATCAAATTATTTACCTCTCTGTGATTATTAAAAATTGTCAACTTGCAGGATCTAGAATCTCCTAGGAGCTAAGCCTCTGACATGCCTGTGAGGACAGTATAGGTTTGACTATCTCGGTGTGTCTGTGAGAACTTAACTAGATTAGGTTGACTGAACTGAAAAGACACTCTAACTGCAAGGCTAATTAAGAAGCTGGGAACACACATTCATTCTGTCGGCTCCCGGCTGTAGATGCAGGGTGTCCAGCTTCCTTGAGCTTCTACCAATAAAACTTTGCCGCCATGATGGAGTGTATCTTTCAATCACAAGTCAAACTAAATCTTTTTATCCTATAAGTTGCTATTGTCAGGGTATTTTATGATAGCAATAAAGAAGTGACTAAGACACAATTATTAACTTAATTTGCACGATAAGATTTGAGGCTTTTTCAGGGGACTTACTTTCAGAGGGGAAAGTGTATTGCCAATTATTTCATTTTTGTATTGCTGTTGTAATAAATTACCACACGTTGATGAAGAAATACAGATGACTTATGAAGGGAATCAAGAATGTGAGAGCCTGCTTATGCTTTGACAACACCACACTGATGTGAATTTCCAGCATAACCCAGGATGGCTAATGCTGGACAACTGAAGGAATCCAAAAGTAAACAGTGATGTAATCTGTTACATAGCACAGTTTGGCAATAAGCCATGCTTGTGTGATTTTCTATTTTAAAAAATGTCATTGGGACAAAGGGTGTGTGAGTGCTCCTGCCAGGTGTTTCTAGCTGCCCAACATTTTGTATCCCCTCAACTGGAGATAATAAAGCAAATCTGATTTGCTAACAGCTCAATAAATCCTTTATCTCTTGGCTCCTCTCAACCCTTTCCTGGCTTAAGAACTTGGCCTCCTCAAATTAATCCATCATTGTTTGGGTCAGAATTCTATTAGTCTCAGCTTTATTCTCTACCTAATTCTCAGACCAAAACTCTGAAGTCTCTTTAGGGATGTACTTCTTTATGGAGGTTATACAGGAGTACTCATTTTAATTGTTATTCACATTTTTATCAAGATTGAGTTCCATGAAGATGTAGGGGCCCCAACTGCCTTCCTCCCTGACAGCCAAAAGCCTTTCACCACATATAAGAGGTTTCCCTCATTGCTGTGTTCGTATCCTGCTTTCTTCTGTCATTACTACCACCAACCACATGTGATTTTCCCTCTGCCTCCCATTTCTTCTGCATCTCTCTTGTTGATTCTTCTATCTTTCTCTTAAAGATCTGTCTGGTTATATTGGCATTAACTACATAATCCAGGTTACTTTCACTATTTTTTCATTTCTTTAAATAAAATTATTGAATTTTTATGAATTTCATACAATATATTTTGATCCTATCTTTAGGCCTCTTAAAGCCCCATGCCAAGTTCCTTGTACTATGTCAGGAATATTAAGGCCTATCAAATTGAATAAAATCTGTATCTCCAAATCTCCCTCAATATGTGCCCATCCACTACAGTCTGGTTAACCTATCTAGAATCACAGCCTTAAAGGAAACAGTCTTTCCCTCTCCCAACAGTTATTAGTTGCCAATAGTTCCTCAGCTTAAGTTGGGGCTTCTTTCTCACTCCCCACCACTATGCTGGAATTTTTTTTCTGGCTTGGGTCTCCTACATACTGTTATCACTGCTGCAAGTTCATATGAGTAACTGACCAGCTCTCTGAAAAACTCTATTTTCTTGTGACCATCTATCACATCTTACCCTTGTAATCAATCTTTCTACTCACTTTTCAACAATGGTCTCTGATCCTTGGGTAATAGAGGTTTGATATAAGTGTCCTATTCAGAGTTAAGCACTCTGAACTCTCATACTCATTGCACTTTGGCCAGTTGTATCTTTCTGGGTTAATCACCAACTGCATGGGGATGCTTCACTTGATAAGAGTTGGAAGATGCATTAATATTCTTTCTCCTTTTCCATTTTGTCTCTTGAGTCTTTTAGGTATAGAGGCTGAGTACTTCACAAATGCTTATTCTCTGCATTTGACCAGTTGTGGAACTTTGAAAAGAAGCTTCTTTGGAGGTACATTTGTCTGTAAATATAAAGAAATGTATTTAGAATATAGTAAGAAATTACATTGGTATAGGGATATGACAACGATGGGCTTTTCTCTGAGGTCTATGCCATCTCCAGTCATGTGCATTTGACTATGTTTACAGTACCATACTTGAGTTCCCTCACATTGAGGGGCCTTATGTCCAATTAGGCAGCTGTTGATTACCCTCAAGATAAATGTGCCACAACTGTCCAAGTAGAGAATATTTATTGGGCTGATCATTGTTGTGGTTTATGGCTGGATGTGAAGAATTGTTTTCTCCATGGGCAATTTGTACAATATGTTCTATTTACATCTTCCACAGGAATTTTAGTGACATTTCCTATACAGCCTTCATATATATAAGTATATACGCAATAGTCTGTATTTTTTTAATTTTTATTGATTTTTTTGCAATTTTTATACAGTATAGTTTGATAGTATTTAGCTCCCCTCCCTCCACTCAGACCACCTAATTTCATGGATTCTCATGTATATAATACAGCCTCTAGTATCTGATTTATTTTTATGTGAATTTTTCAGTAGACTTTTGAAATAATACATTTCCTCTGTTTTTCTTTTCACACCACCTTCCTATAGCCCCAGCTAGCCTGGAATTGGCCATGCTAGCCTCAATTTCACAGAGATCCACTTGCCACTACCTCTGAGTGCTTGTCTTAAATGCATGCACCACTATACAGCTACTCTCCCTATTTTAATAGCAGCCAATTACCAGGCTTTATTTCCCTCTGTAAAATCACTTTACCAGGTAAGACTTGACAATATTCACAGTTTCAGAGACTATGGAATGGATATCTGAGAGGAGGATCATTCTTCCCTCCATAAGGCAGTGATTTGCAGCAATCAGTTATTCTGCTTTCGTAATATTCAAAATATACTAGTTACTCAAATTTGAACAAACTTTTGCAGATTCTCTAAGAAATTCTAGAAGTACACTTTCTATGTTTCTGAAAAAAAGCAATGCAGACATTTGAAGGTATGTTTTCATTATTTGTTACTGACATAGGTTCACTTCAATTTATATTTAATAAAACCTTATGGCTGAGGTATGAGAACTGTTCTGAAAAGGTGCAATGAGATGGAAAACTGTCTTTCTGAACTTTTTCACCACACTAAGAAAAGAAAAATCATTGTATAGTTCAAACAGATAGGAATTGTTACAATCTCTGAAAGCATGTACACTGCAATGAATTTAATTTAATCTTTACAAAATAACTTGACTGGAAAGCATAGTTCAGGAGGCCATGCTGAACAATGAATTTCATTCACACTAAAATAAAATGGCTAAGAGAATACCCATAATCTCTACCTCATACACTCTATTGATGTTATGATTTTATGGAATACCATTTTTCAGCCTAGCACTGAATGTAATCTTAAAGTTATCAATGTCAAAAAATAGTTTGGAATACAAATAATCTCTCTTGAATTTACTTTTTATTTCAATAAGGTCCAAAGTTAAATCCTTCCAATTTTCCCAAGGGTATTAATTTTAAAAATTCTATTTCAATTAACAAAGATTAGACAAATTTCAAAACCATTTTAACCTAGTATTATAAATCACATAAATAAAACTATTATAAAGTTATATAGAAAGAAATCATATAAAATCATATTTCCATATGACCTCAGTATACAGCAGTCTACCTTTTTCCTCTATGTATATGCCTCTGCATGTATAAGTGTTTATGTGTTTTTTGTGTGTGCTTACGTGTATTTGTTTCTGTGTGTTTGCTTGTGTGTATATAATCATGTGTGTGTAATTGTTTATGTGCTTTTGTATGTGCCTGTGTGTGTGCTTGTGTGTGTTCTTGTGTGCATGCTGCTGTGTATATATAATCCTGTGTGTAATTGTTTATGTACTTTTGTGTGTGCCTGTGTGTGCTTGTGTGTGTGTATTTGCTCATGTGTATGCTGCTTGTGTGTATATAGTTATGTGTGTATGTGTCTGTGTGTGTGCCCCTCTGTGCTTAGGTAGGTGTGCTTGTGTGTGTGTGCTTGTGTCTGTGCACATGCTCCATGTATATTTTATAAATAAGCCTAAGATACATGATTTTTATTACTTTTATTTTATATGTATGAGTGTATTACTTGCATGTATGTAAGTGCACCTGTGTCATGCAACTCCCACAGAGTTCAGAAGATGGTGTTGGATTTCCCTGGAACTGGAGCTAAGGTTGGTTGTTAGCTGCCATGTGGATGCTGGGACACAAACCCAGGTCCTCTGTGAGAATAGCCAGTGCTTTTAACTGCTGATCGCTATCTCAAGTGACTAATTTGTAATTTTTTAATGAATAGTCCTATATGCCAAATTAAAAATTCATCAAAACTTAACCTTAAAAGAAAACAATTCTTATTATAAACTACAGTTCTACAAAGAAAGTATTTGCTAATCAGACTTTGCAAATTAGGTAAAGCATATGTATATATAGAATAAATGCATATATTTTTATATATATTGCATATATATTCAGGTAAATTATATATGTATAATCCAATAGTCTATATATTTATATTATATTTATATTATACCAGAAATGAGTAATTTCCACATCTCTCACAGTATAATGGAATATTAACAGGGTTACTAAACAGCTGCCAAGTTCTAAACAACAGAGACAATGAATTCAGTGACTGTCAATTTTAAGGTATAACTTCTATAAATTAAAAGAAATATTTATATAGGTTTAAATATATACATTTTAAAAATTAGTAAATAGCCTCTTATAAAAATAAACCAAAAACTACATAATAAAGTGGAGGAAAAATTCCTTAAAGATGGAGGCTAAACAATATTTAAAACAAGACATTCACTAAAGAAGAAAAAAAGCATGAAAGACAGGACGTAAGGGATAACTACAGAAGTCTTTATCTGAACAATAATTAGGCATTTCCATACACCTCTCTCAAGAAGAGCTCTACCTTAGGTGGGGACTGTGGAAGGAATAATTTCCAATATCCTTAGATAGAGATAAGCAGAGATAAGCAGGTGTTGAATGGCCAGTGAGGTATAGTATAGGAGATTAACAATGTATCCCATTTAGTGCCTTTCTTTTTTCCTTCTTTTTTTTTTTTTGACAGTGTCTTCTTGTAGCCCTAGGCAGCCTAAAACTCCCTATGTAGACCAGGCTGCCCTCTGTCTCACAGAGATTCACCTTCCTCTGCCCCACAGAGTACCGGGATTAAAGGTATCTGTCAACACCCCAGGATCTATCTTTCCTTCTTATTGGGAGCAATTCATGAGCAAGGCTGAAGTGCAACAGCTCCTAGTTCCCTACCAGGTAAGTTAGACCAGCAAACTCCAATAATTAAAAGACTAATGACTGGATAACCACGGTCTTTTCCCTAGAACTTTGGCTTATGCTTATAGTTCTGTTATCAATTCAGTTTAACAGTCATCTTTAAAAACATAAACCAAGTTTGATTTACAAATCATATAAACACTCTAACAAGTAGTCTCAATTACAGAGATGAACACAAAATCAAGTACTGACGAACACTGGAGGAAAAACCCCCAAGGAAATGATATGCTTAATAAAGTCATAACCAAAGAATAAACTGAAAGTAACGTTCAGAATCATACTTTCAGGTCAGCTGAATGTCCTGAGAGAGGTAAGAAAATACGTATAAACACTAAAAATGTGGGATTAAAAAGGCTCCAACATTTATGAAAAGCATGAGCAAAGAGATAAATAACCTCCAGAAGTATAAAATAGAAACAGAAATGCATGGCTTGAATAATAGAATGAGTATAGCTTTTGCAAATCAAAGTGTGGAAATGAGCTGATTTATACTTTAAGAAGACAAAATAATGCATAGATAGAAATTATTCAAAGAAAAACTAGAGGATAGAAATTCCAACATAAAATAATAAATAAAACAGAAAGAGGCTGGGCATGGTGGCACACACCTTTAATCCTAGCACTTAGGAGGCAGAGGCAGTCGGATCTCTGTGAGTTCAAGGCCAGCCTGGTCCAGAGTGAGTTCCAGGCCATCTGGGGCTATAGGGAGACCCTGTCTCAAAAAGAAAAAAACAAAACAAAACAAAACAAAACAAAACAAAAAACAGAAAGAAGGGTGGGTAGTCAGCATACAAGGCAAAAATTGTTCAGAATTTCAATAATAAATTCATTTCTAAAATTTCTGTCTTAAACATGATAGTCAATGAACTCATTGTTAGTATTGTTTGAGGGATATTTCCAAATGTTTAGTGATCTTTTCAATTTTAAAGTTGATTTTTTAAAAATTTCCTTCTTATGTAAATCTGGGAGCTATAAATTCCTGCTATAATATGTGAGAATTAACTGAATTTTTGATATGTATACTTCACACAATTACCTAAATAATCCTCTTTCTACAATTATGAACTACAATATGAATTTTATTTTCTTTTTTAAAAATTAGTATTATGTATTTCCTAAGGGAGAGAAAGGCACAAGTACTCAGAATAAGAGAAAATGGCTATATGCAAGCAGGGAAAAGCAATAAACAACCAAACACAAATATACAGACTTTCATATTCAAGTTAATAAAAATTAATACAAAAAAGTGCTGAATAATTTCAGCAAAAGGAAGAAAATCACACTGGCCGAAGAACATCCCATTCCAACATAAGATTCAGGACAATAAAGTCATGCCAAAGATAAAGAGATTTCAAAAATAATTATAGCACAGTTACTTATAGGAATGTGATCATTAATTTGAGTACTAAAATATTGGCAATGACAATATCTGTCTGAAATCATGACAATTTCTCTTAACAGTACTAACAAAATACAATATTCAAAACAGTGACAGAGCCAGCAAAACTATCTTACAAAAATAGGGTTGAAATTATACTTTAAAGTATGATAGAATATACTGCATAATTGTATGCATCACAAATTTATCTTTTTTTGCAAAATGAAGCTCATCATACATGACAACAAAAGTCAGCATCTTTTAAATTTATATCTATCTGAGATAATGGTAAATCTCCCCTACTAGATGATCAACAGTAAAGTCCTTGGCATCTCCCATCTCATAGCCTACATCAGAACCATTGGCACATACTACCTGACTTGAAGTCCCCAAACACCTAGGTTATAGCTCTTGTCACCATCCTCACTGCCAGCACTGTTCCAAGCAGCAGTCATCCTACACCAACATCATAACATTAATATATCATTTATTTATACTTTTCATCACATCTGTGTGCTAAACATGTGTCAGATCACATCAATTCTCTACTGAAAACCCTGTGCTAGAATTCCATCTCACTGTGAAGCAGCAACCACAAGCCATGATCATCTAGGTGTACAATAGGTCTTCAGGCACATCTAATCCTCTAAATCTTTCTGTAGTAGTCTTTCTGACCCACCCCCCTACTGTGTCTTGAACCTGCTGATCCTTACTATAATATCTACTTCCTTTGTCTTCAATCTCCTCAATTCCTTCAACCCTTTGCAGCCTATATTCGGAAGTCATCTTCCTAGTGTGGCCTTCATTGGCTCCCTTATCTAAATCTACACATTTCTACCCAAAGAAAATGGATTGTTTTATTCTATCATTTCTCCCCAGCACACAATATATACTGATTCAGATAAACAACTGAAAGCCTTATTTAAGACTGTCTCTTGGGGCTGGAGAGATGGCCTAGCGGTTAAGAGTGATGACTGCTCTTGCAGAGGACCCGGGTTCGGTTCCCACACCCACGTGGTGGCTGAGAACCGTCTTTGACTCCAGTTCCAGGGGAATCCGACGCCCTCTTCTGTCCTCCACAGCACTGCACGACATGGGTGCACAGACCTTCATGCAGACAGTACATTCATACACATAAAAAAATAAATAAAATTTTAAAAAGACTGTCTCTTACTAAAGGAAATTTGTAAAATTTCAAAGATTTGTAAAAGGTATTTCTTTTTATTCATTCAAGAGAAATGGAAATCACCCTGGAAAATAGGTCGAAGATACAAAAAAAAAAAATAAAAAGGAGATAAAGTAACAAATATAAATGAATACTAACATAAATTTATTATATGAGACAGCTATAAGATTACAGAAAAACCCTGTTCTGAAATGCAAATATTTTGATGAGTATAAAATTTATTATTTCTGCATATAACAAAATCAAAGGTATCTACCAAAGAGGGGGTGAGCAATTTGAATGAGAAATACCCTCCATAACGTCAATTATTAGGAAGCTTGTACCCAGATGAAGCATGTCACTGAGGGAGATCTCTGAAAGTTTGCAGCCTTGCGCCACTTCCTGTGTTTGGGGTTCTAAATGTGAGCTCTCAGCTTCCTGCTCCTGACACTTGTGATGTCTCCTCACCATGATGGAGTCTTATCCCTCTGGAACTGTATGCCAAAATACACTCTCATATTAGTTGCTTTGTTCATGGTGCTGTATTATAGCAACCTAAAGCTGACTAATACAAATGTAAAATCTGAGTATGTGCCTATATATACCCAACTAAGAAACAGATGAAATACAGGTAAAGATGAAGGATGGGAGAAAGGGCTGAATTATTTCAATAAAAGAAGAAAGGGACACAGGGAATTAAAGAACAGATTTTGGGGGGCTGGAGAGATAGCCTAGCAGTTAAGAGCACCGACTGTTCTTGCAGAGGACCTTGGTTCAATCCCCAGCATCCACATGGCGGATAAGAACCGTCTGTAACTCCAATTCTAGGAGAACTCCAGTTCCAGGGAAATCTGACACCCTCTTCTGACCTCTGCGGCATTGCACGACACGGGTGCACAAACCTACATACAGACAGTACATTCATACACATATAAAAATAAATAAAATTTAAAAAAAGAATAAAAATTTTAAAAAATAACAGATTTTTCAATCTGTTTATAAAAACAAAATCTAACTATTCCCTAAATGTGATAGTAAAAAAAAAAGGTCCTACTTAAAATGTGAACTTGAAAATAAAAGCATGAAGAAGAATATGCTGATCTGTTACTGTCTGACCAACAAGGAAAACCAAGGGCAGCAAAAAACAAACAAACAAACAAAACCACTAGTAGAAATAAAGATAAAGACAGTCATTTTAATATGATAAAAGGTTCACTTCTCCAGAAGGCTGTAATTTATAGTCAGCTAATAATATTGATTCAAACTTTATGGGCTATATCACTACATAAGGAGTTTCGAACACACCATTCAAAGTAATTAATGTATTAAGCAGGATACAGAAGATATGAAAACTTCAATTTAGTTTCAAGCTTAATCTAGATGACATCTACAGAACTTTGTGTCTAACTATTGGCAAGTATGCATCATTTTTAACAAAAATGGATCACTTATAAAATGCTAAGAAGTTGACTATAAATTATTAAAATTTTTCAAAAAAAGAAGACATTTTTGCCAAGAAGCAATTTAGTTGCTAATCATTTATCAAAGGGATATATAATTTAAGATGTGACTATAGGTATTATCTCAGTTGGTGAAATGCTTTTAAAATATGCATACTGAAGCCTTAGGTTCAATCCCAGTACCATATATACCAGGTACCTGCAATCCTATTACTTGGGAGGTAGAGGCAGGGGGATTAGAACTTCAAAATCAACCTCGTCTACATAATCAAGGCAAGTCTGGTATACATGACTACAAATATACAAGAATTTTAAACAATGTCAAAGCATTTATATGTCATTGGTATTATATTTAAAAATTAAAATATACTTAGAAGTGGACTATACTGAAAACACTATCAACAAGCCAGAGAAATAGTGAAAATATGTAAACGAATTATATCTTTCACTATTTTATGACACTAAGACTTTGAAACAGTTCTGAAGTTATTTAAATCAGAGCACCATTTGGTTAAAATATTTCCTTCTTTTCTCTTAAACTGCAAAAGAAGCAAAATTGTTAATATTGTCTCACAATAAAATACTAAGAATGGATTATAAACTAGTCTCATTCACAAATACATGTGTGGGGTGGGGGGCTGAAATGACTCCATTAGTAAAGTGCCTATAGCACAACAATGAGGATGCAAAATTAGATCTCTAGCTTCCACACAGAAAAGTGAGCCTGACCACCAATTTCTATCTCCAGAGCTCACTGCACAGCTGGTCTAATCAATGAGTGAGCACTCAGGAGAAACCATATCAAAAGAATAAGGTGGGGAGAAAAAGATGAGGTCCATTGCAGTCAAGGAAGACACCCAGCATCAGCTCTGGTCTCCACATAAATGCACACACACATACACACACACACACACACACACACACACACACACACATATGTGGGCCTGCACACATACATTCAGTACACACCAAAAAAAGTAAAAGCAAAAATATACACATGTGATACTCCTTAAGAAAATATGTTGATCTGGCACATATTTGTGAATAGCAAAAAAATAAATTTGTTACAAGTATTTTATAAGTGGTAGGAAAAAAGGTTCTTAAGAGGATGAAGACAATAGACAAGGTAAAGCTGAAGAAATTTGATCATATTAAAATGAAGATATTAAGTGACAAAAGTTTTTAAAATGAAAGGAATCAGAGAGAAGATACTTTGTAATGTGTATGACTTTCAGGTATAACCATAATACAATGCCAGGAAGGTGGTTAGCAGGAAAGGTGTTTGCTGCCAAGTCTAATAACCTAAATTAAATCTCCAGAACCCACATGGTGGAAGGAAAGTAACAACTCCCAACTCCTCCAAGTCATCCTCTGTGCCCCCCACCACACACACAAAACATGACACAAGCACATGCATGGGCATACAAGATACACAAATAATACAAAAAAAATTTAAACTGTGACATATAAAGAACAATATCAGATCAATAATTAAAAAATAATCTAATAAATCATCAAGAAAATGAACTACTTTACAAAAAGATATCCATTTTTGGGGGTCTTTTTGAGGCAGGGTCTCCCTGTAGTCCCAGCTGTCCTGGAGCTCACTATGTAGACCAGGCTGGCTGTCAACTCACAGAGATCCACCTCTGCCTCCTGAGTGCTGGGATTAAAGGCATGAGCCACCACACCCACAAGAAACCCAAAATGGAACCTGGGTGTAGTGGTGCACGCCTTTAATCCTAGCACTCCAGAGGCAGAAGCAGGCAGATCTCTCTGAGTGCAAGGCCACCCTGGTCCACAGAGCAAGCAAGTTCCATGCTAGCTGGGGCTACAGGGAGATCCTATCTCAAAAAGACAAATAAAAACCTTAAACAAATGAAACTTTGTTAGTCATATGAAAAATACATATTAAAACCATTAGGAAATACTCCTGTCAGAATAGACAAAATAAAAAAAGAAAAATGAAAACACTGCATAGTGGTGAATCACAGAACAACTGGAAGTCTCATAGAGTAGTGGTGGAAATGTAATTATTAAATTCATCTTTTAAAGCTGCTTGGACAAGGCCTGCTCAAATGAAGCATCCACAGACCTCATGACCCGTATTTCAATATCTAGGGATATAATGAAAGGAAATGTATACTTATGTATACTAAGAAATATGTAGAATATGTTCCTCCTAATACCAAACAACACTAAGAAAACAAACCAAATTTCCATCTGTAGTAAAACATGTATTTAAAAAAACCTTTGTAATATGTTATTCTACTTAGGGAGAACTAAGCATTGCTTATTGTTGGTTCCTACAATGGCATGTATTATAGAAACAAATTTCAAGGTCAAGTGAGAAGCCAGATAAAGAATAATACCCACTTCTCTGTTCAACCTGTGCATAAATTGAAAAAGAGCCAAAGTAAATGAATGATGACAGAGGCAGAATAGTGGCTGCTGAGGGGCTGTGTTAATGACTAGGGAACAGTTGGGGGAGAGGCAAGGACTAAGGGCACTGGAGTATTCTTTCCCCTTTTTTGATAACAGCTACACAGGTAGTGTAATTGAAATGCATTGAGTTGTAGTAATAATTCACATATTTCTCTGTGACTAATTTATGTGAAAATTAGTGTGTGTGTGTGTGTGTGTGTGTGTGTCTGTGTGTGTGTGTGTGTGTTTGTGTGTAGGTTTGTCTAATTTTTCTGGCACATTCACTGATGTCGAAGCAGAATTTTCAGGTGTCTTATTCCTCTTTGTCTTATTCCCTTGAGACACGGTCTTTCACTAAAATGGAAGTCTAGGCTGGCTTCCCAGCGGGATCTGGATCTGCCTCTCCAGGCTCCCTAATGCTGAGATTCCTGGCATGCACAGCCATGCCCATCTTGAAATTTTTTTATTTTAAAACATGAACGGTTTGAAGGTTGCCAATTACATAATTGATAGGTAAAAGACTCAAATCTATATAATATAAAATTATAACTCCCATTAATTTATTTGTAACATATTTACAATAAAAATTACATACAAATAATTTTATCAAAATGCTCCCTTTAAAAAAATTAGATACATGGAATTAGTATAATTAGTATAATTAGTATAATTTAGCTTTATGTGTACAAAGGAAACTTAACATATCTTTTCAGTCTTGGCATTTCTTAGGATTCCACATTCCATTACATTTCTCTAACTGCACATCTCTCTCAGTAAATAATAAACACCCCTCCTAATCTCAGATTTGAGAGATGAAAGCCACCAGCAACCCTGGCATTTTAAGTTATAAGCACTGTGATGTATTCAGGTAACAAATGCTAACTCTACAAAGGATCTACCAAAATCAATTTTTATCACTTGAAACGTATTTCAATTAGAGAGCAATGCCAAGTCACTGACACACTAATGGCTTCAAGTATTTCAGAAAGAATAAGGATATTGCAACTTTTGTTAATTGAAATGCAGCTCTGATAAGGATGTCAAAGAGTATGAAATGAGTCTTCTGTAAAGCTACCATCTAACCTACATGGATTTGAGTGACAGTGCATTCTAACATTGTCTGGCTGCATCTTATATTGACCTACACTGAACTAGTTTTTTGAAAACTTTATTATAACTTTTAGTGTAAAAGGAGATTTTTTTGTTCCAAGTGTTTGGTTCTAATTTCATTTTAGAACAATAGTGTAGCATTTCCACTCTATAAAATTAGACAGAGCTTGCTTGAAAGGAATATAATATCTGACTGAAACATAGTTGCATGTATTCTACTACGACAGTACATTACATGGAAATGATTAAACTGAAATTAGAAACCACTTTTCGAATTCCTGAAGTGTTAAATTAACAGTGCAAAAATGATCATCTCTAGCTAGAAGAGTTGTAATGTTTATGCATAAAAAGCAGAAGCACTTAAGGCTTTCACAATCTTTAGCTTTCCTACCTTTCCCCATTTTCTTAGACACTTCTTGTCATTTAATGACATATTAGTCCTTAGATTACCCTAATTTCTGCACTTATACTTCCTGGGCTTAGAAGGAACACTCTCTTCTCCTTGAAATACACGTATTTCTTCATTTTTTTAAATTTTTCAACTAGTTCAAGAAAATTTACCTTCTTCCCATCCCCCTCAATAATGTTTTTATCTGTTTTCAGATTGTTCCAGGAATAAGAAAGAAATCTATCACTGAAAATGATATCTCTAGTTTTGTTTCCATAGCTACTGAATGATTAAACCTAATATCTGAATAAATATCCAAAATCTACTATTATTTAAAGCACTATAGATTTGACAATAGCCACTATCTTTCTCTAAAATATATATGTAAAGGAAGAATTGGGCTTATTTCAGTCACTTAATAAATTTGTTTCAATTTTTGTAAACCACAACACCATGTGTTTGGAAAATGATAAATAAAAATTAAGTTATATTTATAGAAAGGACACAATTTTATCTTCCAATGGTAATTCTAAAATGACAGCAGGAAGCACATGGCAAGGCAAAGCTGTGCACCTGGTGGCGGTCAAGCAGCAGAGAAACAGTGGCGGCAGGAGGGGCCAGAGCAAGACCTGCAGTACTTTGATCATATTCATCCTCATTTCACACTTAACTACTTCTAGATCCAGATATCTGCCTTTCTACCTGTATTAGTCACTTTTTTGTTGCTCTGATAAGACCACCATGACCAAGGGAACTTATAACAGGAAGAGTTAATTTGAGATTACGATTGGCCATTCCAGGGAATTAGAGTTCAATGTGGTGGGGTCCATGGTGGCTGGGGCTAGAGCAGAAAGCCGAGGTTTGCAACCTCTAATGAGTACAGGAAGTCAAGAGAGAGAGAGAGAGAGAGAGAGAGAGAGAGAGAGAGAGAGAGAGAGAGAGAGAGAGAGACTGGAGACTCTAAGGCTTGTTGAACTCACTAAGCCCCCCACCAAGTAACATATGTCCTCCACCATGGCCACACCTTCTAAGACCTCCCAAAATAGCTCCACCAACTGGGGACAAAATGTCTGAATACTTGAAGCTATGGGGGACACGTTCATTCAAACCACCACACTACCCCTTCCCAAAATTCATGTCCTATTTAAAAATATTTTATTGATTCTTTGAGACGTGAATACAGCACACTGCACAACATCAACGTGCTCCCAGCAAGTGGCATAAGCAGACTTCACCTGCATCCTGCAGAACAATAGCATGCGAAAGACCATGGCATGAGTTGGCCAACAGGGTACCAGCTCGAGGGCCAAGGTAGCAACCCCCCCTCCACCCCGCCCCAAAGCCTGGGGGAGTGGTGGTGCAGAGGATCTAGCAGGTGCAATATTAGACATTATAGTCTGTGCAGCCAGCATTGAGGCACCAGAATCCAAAGAAACAAACAAACAAATCCACATGCCAAAGACTTGTGGCATAATAAATCCACACCAAACTCTATCAACCCTACAGAAGATTCCTACAATGAGATCTCCCTGGAAAGAAACCAATACCTTAGAAGAACATTTATGGACATATTCAAAGAAATTAGAGGACTAAGGGAAGAAAATGAAAAACTCAAGAAGGACCTAGAGGGTGATAATGACAAATGTTGGAAAGAATTAAGGGGAGAGAATGAAAAACTCAAGAAGAACCTAGAGGGAGGTAATGACAAACAAACATTAGAAAGAACTAAAGGGAAAAATGACAAACTTCAGAAGGAAGTGGAAATGCTGAAAAGATCCCAGGCTGAAATGAAAAAAGAAAATGACCAACAAACCAAGGAGCTACGAGATAAGAATGACAGGCTCCAGAAGGAAGTGGAAATACTAAAAGAAACCACAGAATTAAATGAAATGCAAAAGGAAATTGAACGTTCATCCAATCAACAAGAAAGGCTGGGAAAAAGCCTCAGAAGCAGAATGGGAAAAGCAGAAAAAAAGAATATCAGACCTGCAGAATAACACAGAGCAAGTAGAATGCTCAAGTAAAGATTATGAGAAATTAAAAAAAAACAACAACACAAGAGTGGAACAACCAGGAAATGTGGGATGCTATGAAAAGACCAAACCTCTGCATCATAGGAACATAGAGGAAGAAGTATCCCAAGACAACACTATTGACCGGATCTTCAACAGGATAATAGAAGAAAATTTCCCCAAACTGAAAAAAGACAAACCCAAACAAATACAAGAAACACATAGAACACAAACAGACAGGACCAGAAACACTAGATGCTCCAAACAAAGACAATTGTTAAAACACTAGATGCTCAAAACAAAGACAAATTACTGAAAGCCACAAGAGAAAAACAAGTTACATATAAGGGGAAACCCATCAGAATCACAGCTGACTTCTCAGTGCAAACTATGAAAGCTAGAAGAGAATTTCATACAATGGATTTTGATCATATTCAGACCCTTCCCCCATCTTTATCCCATCCTACTATCCCCAAACTGAATGACCTTGGAGTCAACTTTTCCCTAGAAATTCCATATCTGAGCCCAGAATAGTCAACATTAATTTCAAACTTTCAAGAGGCTAAGGAGGCCTTCATGGAACTTTTCATACATTTGATCTCCAAGATTATGAGCTAATAAATCATTGGTTTAAGCAACTGAATCTGGAGCAAATTATTAATGAAAAACAAATACACTAACAGTATATAATGTTATGATATTGATGACCCTGCAAGATGTCCTCTATCTTAAGACTATTTGCATGTAAAATATGTTTAAAGACTACAACAAAAAATAATTTTCAAAACAGAAAACAAAATAACACATAGATTGTGGTTCTACTTTGGAGTTAACTAGAAATGTTCTGGTCCCTACCTACACAAAGAATTAGACCAGTAGTTCCATTAACAGTATAGGACAAAACAATACCTGAATATATATATATATTTAGCTAATATCTCCCCATGTGTCAGGCACTGATGTCCAAGAAAAAACAGAGTAGACCCTGCCTGCAAGGAGGCCTAAGTGGCCAACATTGCACATTATTCAATAAACCTATTCTGAATTAACAAATTCTAAATGAAGTACAGCAGAAAAGCCAAAATATATCTCATGAAAATGCGATGTGAGAAATGCCATAATTTGAATATTGTCTGATTATTCCATATTTAAATGAAATGTCTCATAATGTTATTCTAAATAAAATTATCACAGGAAAGAATGGTAATTGTATTGCTTTAAAAAAATGTACTATGGGCTGGAGAGATGACTCAGAAGTTCACAGTTAGGATTTCCAGCACCCACATGGTGGCTAACAACCATCTGTACCTCCAGGTCCAAGGGATCTGACACCCTCTTCTGGCCACATGCAGGCAAAGCATTTGTATATGTTAAAATAAATAAATAAATAAATAAATGTTTAAAAAAACAAATGTTATATGTGCAACAGTAATTGGATACTGTAGATTGTATGAACTATTTGTGTGTGTTTGTATATGTGTTTGCATGCATGTTACACTAATAACTCTAGAGGAATAGGTCATGAATTTGAGATGTAGGACCTGAGAGAATTTGAAGGGGAGAGGGAGAGATGGGAATAATATAAACACAGTGTATCACATAAGAAATTATCAAAAAAATGAAAGTACTTAAAAATCATCAAAATGACTCATCAAAAGTTTTGCAAACATTTTTTAAAATCTGTATAAAAAACAAAGTGCTTCTAAGAATAATAGCTATGAAGTACATTTATTTATTCATCTTTTTGTCTTCTTAAAAATGGCATTTTTTAAGCCAACCAACAAAAGTTACTAAACTGGGAAACTCATTAGAATTTGAAGAAATGTTATAATGCTATATAGTTAAATGCAGTGTAGAATGTTAAAAATAAATCCTCATTTACCTTTCTAAGCATTAGACACTAGTGATCATAAGTAATACAAGTACAAATCAAACATACATTCCTATAGACTTCCTTCTAAATGCTGGCTCCTTTAATGGCCTGAAATTCAAAGTACCACATATTTTTTTATTCTGAATCTTTATTTTAAAAGCTCTAGTCCCACAATATTTTAGATTTAAGACCACTCTTTTAATATTTCCTTCAACTTACAGAAATCCTTGATAAGTTATGTACATGTATTCCACATTTATTTCTAAAATTGGGGATTAGAAAATAATTTTAATTCAGTCTACAAGGCTTCTTCTAATTATTTTGTATAATGAACTTAAATGACTTGAACAAATCTGGCTTTATGGTTTCCAGTCCACTAAAACATTAATTGGTTTTATTCTGAAAATTTAAAATTTGTTCAAGAAGAGTGATACAACAAAGTACATGTCTAGTCTGTGTTGGTGCCTTTTGTCTTTCTCATGTGAACATCTGAAAGATGTAATACCTTGAAAGCTTAGTCATGAGCCCCCATTTTCCTTCTGATCAGTACATTCTCTTGAGATTACTTATAATCTCCGGGATTTAATGCCTATACTTATTTCCTATTTTTGTATTCAGCCTAGACAGTTCCCTGAATTTTGTATCAATATATCCAAATAGCTACTTAAAATCAAATAGAATCTCACATGTAATGTATTTTTTCTTCTGTAACTCACTCCTAAAACATATCTCCTGTCATGTATACATATCATAAATGAAAATATCACTTTCTTATGTCCAAATACAATGTGTTGGTAAATTCTGTTATTTCTAATTTCAAATACATATAATAATCTCACAACATTAACACCATCACTGCTACCATATTTTCCAAGTTATTCTCACATTTGCTCTGCCCTATTTCCTTCCCTGGGCCCTGGCTCCCACCTATATCTCATTATCAGCAAAATTCTGGGATAATTCTCTGCATAACTATGCAGAATCAAAAATGCAAAACAAAACTGAAGAGAAAGAATTTTAAATTTATTCAGCAATTCCTATTCCATGAGCCCTATACCAGGTGATTTAAATAAATTTTACTCTCGTCACAAAAAATAAGTATATGAAATAATGCAGAATAAGTCAAATAAGTCAATATTAAATAAGTACTGAACATCTATTTTCAAAGCAACACATATACAATAAACACACAATTTTGTTCATTTAAATTTTCAATATTATTTTAACATGAACTGTATAATAATTTCATGAAATAGATATTATGGGCTAAGAAACAATACCTATGAAAACAAGTTTTTTTCCTAAGGATATTTAGCTAAATAAGAAAGCAACAAATTAAAGTTACTTCTACAGGAATCCAGAGCCCATTTTCATTTAAGAGAGCAAGTGACTTTAAATATTTTGTGCTCTAGAAAGAGCTGCATACAGACATGCCTTTAAATTATTATAACATAAAATTATGAGACTATATTATGGAATCAAAATTAACATGATATAATACCCTATCTTGACATATTATTGATATTTAAAACCAATATAATTAGCCCTGTAATGTAGAGGTGTATTTTATTTATTTCATTTTTTGCTATTATAAGATGTAATGAACATAAAGTACATTACAAGTGTATTTTTCCTAAATATCAAAGAATGGATATTTTAGTAGCCACCACAATAGACTATTAAATTTTATCTTTCTAATGGATATTTTGTCAAATTCCTTCCAAGATTCTTTCAAGAAGATAGATACATAAAACCTTAGATAGATAATTGATAGACAGATCATCACTTTTGTAGATATTTGACTGAACTGAATCTCCTTTTACATTTCCTGAAAGAAAATGCATCCTTGCTTTAGAAATGGATTTACCTTCCTTACAGATAATACTTCTTCCAATACTGCTATCCATGGACTTACCGATACGTTATCTACCATCATGTTATTCAGGACTGCTTCTGATCAAGAAAATCAATTCTCAGCAAATAAGTATCACTTAACTACTATAACCTAGCTATTTGACAACTCACCTACAACACACAACATTAAGTTTTCTTCCTCATACTCACTACTCTAAGTTTTAGATTTGTTAAAGGAGAAAAGAGGAGTAATCAGGTAGTAAGAATTAGAAGAGGTGATGAAAGAGGATCAATAAGTATGGAAATGGTCAGTCCATTTGGAATTATCTGGTCCCACATATTCTCAGTCATCCTGAAGCAGTTTGATAGAATGGTGAATGGTCTTTTGAAGCCTTAGCTATAGTATCAGGTAAATGAAAACACCTTGTCTGTTTAGGGGAAGGATTCCTAGAAGAATGCATATAGTTTTAAGCAATGTCCTCTAGAAGAAGCTATGCCACTCATAGCTAAGATTCACATGTCCAGGACTCAGAAGGTGGAGATGTGAGCAGCAGTATTCACTATTACACCTAGTCATCCACCAGCACAACTTTGCTTCCCATTCCCAAGGCACATGCTTTGCTGCCAAATAAGTTTTATTTCTAAAGGAGAGCATGCTCACACCAAAAGACATACCATTTCACTGCATTGGAGAGTAATACTGTTTTATTTTTTGTGTGTTTTTTTAGAAAACTTTTCACTGCAAAGTTCATGCTGACCTCAAATTCAGGATCTTCTCCCCTCAGTATCCTGGACGTTGGAGTTAAGAGCATCTGACACGAGCCCTGAAAAAACTAGTTTATGAGCTAGCAGTTAATGGTCTTTATAATTATTAAAATCTATTATTTTGTAGCTGGGCGTGGTGGTGCACACCTTTAATCCTAGCACTTGGGAGGCAGAGGCAGGCGGATCTTTGTGAGTTCAAGGCCAGCCTGGTCTACAGAGTGAGTTCCAGGACAGCTGGGGCTACATAGAGACCCTGTCTCAAAAAGACCAAAAAAAAAAAAAAAGTCTATTATTTTGTGTGTGTTCATACACACACATACAGAATTCAGAGGACAACTTTGTGGAATCAGTTCTCTCTGTCCATCTGTACTTGGGTTCTGGAGCTCAAACTCAGATTATAAGGCTTGTGTGGTAAGTGTTTCACACACTAAGTCATCTCGCCAGCCCACAATTACTGTTCTTATAGTTAAGCTTAATATACTTTTCTTGGCCGGGCATGGTGACGCATGCCTTTAAGCCTAGCACTTGGGAGGCAGAGGCAGGAGGATCTTTGTGAGTTCAAGGCCAGCCTGTTCTACAGAGCGAGTTCCAGGACAGCTGGTGCTACAGGGAGACCCTGTCTCGAAAAGACTATATATACATATATATATTCTCAGAGTTTAGCAATGGAGGCAGTGAGCTCAGGAATTCAAGGCCAATCTCATTGAGATTAAGAGGTCAGTTTGGACTTCATTAAACTCTTTCTAGAAGTTTTTTCATAAATAATAAAAATTTAAAAATATAAATTATATACGACAAACTCCTCTCAATATTTAACATATTTATAAAATCTCTAATATATTTTTAATTATCCTTTATGCCTTACCTCCCAACTTACTAAAGTCCACTTTCTGTTTTAAGGATAACCTCTCTACTTTAGACGCTGTATTATATATTTTTTTTTCTTTTTGGTCTTTTTTGATACAGGGTCTCCCTGTAGCCCCAGCTGTCCTGGAACTCACTCTGTAGACCAAGCTGGCCTTGAACTCACAAAGATCCGCCTGCCTCTGCCTCCCAAGTGCTAGGATTAAAGGCATGCACCACCACGCCCGGCTTAGACACTGTATTATATTTTAAAACATCACTTCACTGTTTCTACCTTTCTTTGAAGATCCATTCTCCCCTTGTCAAATGAAGCTTTCTTATCATTTTCAAAGCTATTTTTAGGATTCAAAAATTAAATTACAACATTCTAACTCAGAAAACTAATAAGTTCATACCTCACCATAATAGATACTACATATGTTACACCAATAAAACCAACATTACACTAAATAGGAAAAATTCTGAATCATTTCCTCTAAAATGTGGCCCACATTCTCTCCACTATTATTCAAAGTCTTAGCTAAAGCAGTACAACAAGAAAAAAGATTTTTTAAAAGTGACACAGGCCAGGCATGGTGGTACATGCCTTTAATCCCAGCACTCCAGAGGGAGAGGCAGGGGGATCTCTGTGAGTTCAAGGCCAGCCTGGTCTACAGAATGAGTTCCAGGTCAGCTGGGGCCACAGGGAGACCCTGTTCTCAAAAAGACCAAAAAAAAGTGATACAAACAGGAAAGGAAGAAGTCATATTGCTCCTGTTTGCAGACAACATGATTCTATTTATATACTTGAAGATCTCAGGGGGGCTGGAGAGGTGGATCAGCAGAGAGGAGGCTCCTCCTGCAGAGGATCAGGATTTATTTCCCAGCACCCACACAGCAGCTAGCAACCATCTGTAACTTCTGTTACAGAGAATCTGACACTTTTTAGTGGTCTTCACGGGCATTGTACACCACGAGTACACTTCCATATATGTAGACAAAACATCCATAAATATAAAAATAAATAATTTTTAAAGACTTTAGGGACTATGCAAAAAGAAGAAAACTATGTCTGATAAATACTTTCAGTAATGTTTCAGGATGCAAAATCAACAAACAAAATGGTAGCTTTTCTGTATACCAGTAACAAGTTTGTTCAGAAAGAAATTTTTAAAAAAATGTCTAATTTAAAATAGCTATAAAAAATTTCTAGGAACAAACTTAACCAATGAGTCTAGAGAGGAAATTTAAGACACTGAAAACAGAAATTGAAGATAACACAAGATGTAAAAGAGACTTTCCATACTCCTGGATTGGCAACATTAATATAAAAATGACGGGGCCAGAGAAATGGCTCAGTGGTTAAGAGCACTGACTGCTCTTGCAGAGGACTCAGGTTCAAATCCCAGTACTCACATGGTGGATAACATTGGTGCAACATTTCAGGTCCAGGGGAATTCAACACCCTCTTCTGACGTCTGCAGGCATTGCACAACAAAGGTGCATGTACATACATGCAGGCCACACACTCATACACTTAAAAATAAAATGATAAACAAAATACTAAAATATATACATAAATGGCTATATTGTCCAATGTAATCTAAAGATGTAACAAAATCCCCATCAAAATCTCAAGGATATTCTTCACAGAACTAAAGAAAATAATCCTGAAAATCATAGGGAAACACAAAAGGCATAAGTAGCCAAATAATTCTAACCATAAAGAAAATTCTCCACAAAATCCCAACCTCAAATTATACTATAGTCATGGTGATAAAGACAGTACATATGGGCACAAAAAAGGCATGTAGACCAATAAAGCATAATAGAGAACCATTAAGTAAACAGACATCTACCGACACTTGTTTGTGCAACTATTGAGCAAATGGTGCTGGAAAAATGGTTATACACATAGAGAAGAATACATTTAGATACATATTTTCCCTTGCACAAAATTCAACTCAGAACGGATCAAAGACCTTAATTTTAAATCTCAGACAGAGAAACTACTAGAGGAACACATAGGGAAAATCCTTCAAGACATAGACATAGGCAAGACCTTTCTGAACAGGACTTTAATAGCACAGGAAGAAATCCCACCCATTAACAAATAAACATAATATTTCAAAGCTTCTGAGCAACAATGGAAACTCAGCAAATTTAATAAACATCCTACAAAATGAGAGAAAATCTTTGCCAGCTATACTTCAGGCAGGTAGCTAATGTCTACAATAGATAAAGTACTGCAGAAATCAAACACCAAGAAAATCTTCCACCCAATAAATGGGCTAATGGACTGAACAGACAGGTCTCAAAAGAAGAAACAGAAATGAACAATAAATATTTTAAGAGTGCTCAACATCCTTGGCCATCATAGAAAAGCCTATTAAAACTATTTTAGTCCTCCTCCTCACACCAGTCTGAATAGCTAGCATAGAGAGTCCAAACAACAAGTGCTAGCAAGAGAAGAAAAGAAAGAAGAACCCTGGTTCACTGCTGGTGGGAGCATAAATTGAAGCAGTTAATGTAAAAATTGGTGTGAAAGCTTCTCAAAAGACTAAAAGCCACATGATCCACTCCTGGGTACACACCAAGAGACTCTTTACCCCACTGACACTTGCTCATTCATGTTCATTGCTGTTCTGTTCATGATGGAAAATGAACAAAGTCATCAAAAAAAATAAATAAATAAATGGAATCCATAAAAAAAGAAATGCAATCTATCTATGTGTCCATCAAGAAATGGATGAATAAGAAGAATCTGGTATTTATATAACATGTACTTTTTCCAACCAAAAAGAAAAAATGAATTTATGAAATTTACAGGAAATGTGTAGATATGGAAATCATTATATTAAGATATCTCGGACTCCGAAAGACAAATGCTACCTGTTCTCTCTCATCTGTTGATCCTAGCATCTCACTTTTACAGGAGAGTAAGTGTGGGTAATGGTCAGACAATTAGAAAGGGAGAGGAAGAGGGTTTAAAGAAGGGAGCAGGGAGGTTGATAGAACACATAGGAGATGAGAGTAAAAATGAGTAAACTGAGGGTGTAAGCATTGAAGTGCAGAGCTTAGGGAGAAGAGCAGGGAGGAGGACTGGCCAAAATCAAGAAGCCATGAAAGCACCATAATGTTCCTTTGTTGTTGTATGTGCTACTTTTTCTTCAATATATTTTATTAAATTTTTGTGCATTTCATACATCTTAATCATATTTAGAGCCCTCCCCTATCTGCGCCCCCCTATAACCCACCTACAGGACTTCATGCATTCTCTCATATATATGTTAAGGCCTCTCAAGTCAAGTTCATGTCCCCAGATTTTCCTCAGGGTGAGTTAATTCACTGGAGGCTGTTAAGCCTATCTAGTATCACTTGCTTAAAGAGTATCAACTTGGGGCTGGAGAGATGGCTCAGTGGCTAAGAGCTCTGGCTGTTCTTGTGGAAGACCTGGGTTTGAATCCCAGTACCCACACCATGGCTAACAACCATCAGTAACCAGTTCCAGGGGATCCCAGCCCTTTTCTGTCCTCTGCAAACTGCACAACATGGGTGCATGCAGACATAACAGCCATACACATAAAATAAAAATAAATGTTTTTTAAAAAAAGAATATCAACTCTCCCTTACCCAGCAGTGATCACCTTCCAATAGTTCCTCTCCTGTGTTTGGGGCCTCCTGCCCAGCTCCACAGTTCTATGCTAGGTTTTGTCTGAGTTTGTGTATGCTGTCACAACTGATCTAAGTTCATATGAACAAGTTCCCAGGAGCCTGGAAGACCCTATTTTCTTATGGTCATTTACCTCCTCCCTGACTGTTATAATATTCTTTCTTTCTTTTTTTTTTTTTTTTACAATCTTTCAGTCCCCTCTTCTGTGATAGTCCCAAAGCCCTGGATGAGTGAGGTTTAACATGAGTCCTATCCAGGGTCACACATTCTGTGATGTCTTATTTTCTACATTTTGCCCAGCTGTGGCTTCCTGTGTGCATCACACTCTATTGTATATATTTTATTCTTTATAATACTTGTATTGATGTTTTGTGTATTTCAGACATTATTTCTCAGTTCAGTTTAGACATATTCCCCTTTCCCTTCCCCCCAACACCACCCCAGATCATGCACTCTGACAAAACTATCCTGCATCTTTCAGTCTTTTTTTTTACATTTAGGAATGAATTCACATTTTCCTCCTTTAATTTTACATTATTCTAAAATATGAATACATACTTTCCACTCATATACAGAATCTGAAAGTAAGTGGTGGATCGCTTCTAGAGCCCATTAACAGATTTATGTTAAAACAACATAGTTGCTTTCAGATAAACAGAAATATAACAATAATATTGGTCAACTTGCCTTTCATCTGGGGACTTTGACAAGTGGATGACAAAAATGTGGTACATCTACACAATGGAGTACTATTCAGCAGTAAAGAAAGATGACATCATGAACTTTGCAGGTAAATGGATGGAACTCGAAGCCATTATGCTAAGTGAAATAACACAGTCCCAGAAAAACAAGTGGCAAGTGATCTCCCTCATTTATGGATATTGTATATAATTTAAGTAAATAAGATAAAAATTTAAAATTAAAAAAGAGACATAACAGCCCCATATGGTGTGCACACCTTCAATCCCAGCACTTGTGAGGATGAGGCAGGAGGACTGTCTTGACTATATAATGGGACCATGTCTCCAAAGGGCTGAGAAATCTGAAAGATACATTATGTGAGTAAGCATATATATTTATTGAGAGATGAGAGCACTGGGGTGAGGAGAAAGAGAAGCCACAAGAAACCATGAAATAGGCTATGAGAGTGTCCAGACAGGAGCAGGTGGCACCAGAGCCAAGCACACAGTAATAGAAGTACTGACAACACTGACCTGGAGGACTGCAAGGGCAGAAGGGATGAGATTTCCTGACTGACTGTGGGATGTGAAAGGAAATGCAGAGTCAAGATTTCAAGTTTGGCCTCGATGAAATTTTAACCTTATTTGTGGTTCTGCCAGACATTATGATAAATAGTGTACACTACTGGCCTGAGCATAAATGGAGAAGTCTCAGATGCAAACATACAAAGAAACCTCATAATCTGCACTTAATATATAAGATAGTTTTTCTACCATGCATGCTTATAATAATTATCAAAATTTCATTCTTAACTTGTGTATAAATAAGGACATACTGTTTGAAATACATTTAAAGGTGCTCAAAACTATTTGAAATTGAAAATGTAATGAAATTATTTCATTTTCAATGCTAAAGTGTCTATCATTTTGAACAAAGATAAAAATTTAATAGTCTGCTGCTGAAGAGATGACTCAGTAGTTAAGAACACTGATTGTGCCAGGCGTGGTGGCACATGCCTTTAATCCCAGCATTTGGGAGGCAGAGGCAGGAGGATTTTTGTGAGTTCGAGGCCAGCATGGTCTACAGAGTGAGTTCCAGGACAGCTGGGGCTACAGGGAGACCCTGAAAAAAAAAAGAACACTGATCACTGATTGTTTTTGCAGAGGACCTGGGTTCATTTCTCAGTACCCAAATGACAGCTAACAACCATCCATAACTTTAGTTCTAGGAAATCCAGTCCCCTCTTCTGACCTCTGCGGGCACTGTATGGCACAGATGCACTTGCAGGCACTGTATGGCACAGATGCACTTACATACATGCAAGCAATACACATTCATACACATAAAAAAAAAAAAATATAAAATTTTAAATACTTTAGTGTTACTTATCCCTAGATAAAGCCATATGGAAACTTACCAACGTAGAAGGTTCTTAAAGTATACACATACACATTTTTAAAAAGATTAAAAGGAGATACCCATTACAGGGGATGACTGCCCCTTCTAGACATCATAGACTAACCAAAAAAACCCTCAGTGTCAGAAATGGACTCCCTCTCTAGAAGCTATTAGTCAGGGATTCCCATAGACCATCGAACAATACTGGCCATTGACCCTATTCTTGGTTACCTACCAGAACTCCTATTCCTGAAGAAACTACATACACAAGATGTAGCACAAACAAGGAGAAATCAAACTGACTTCAGAGCCTCACCTCTCTCCTGGCTATCATCCACAGTGCCATAATGTACTACTGGAAGGAAAAGATAATCATCAACCCTATTCAGCTATGAATTCTGTGATCTATAACAACCAGCCTGGCAAGATATACCAACTGGTGAAATAACCAAATACTTTTTAATTGAATTTAATGTCTTTCCTGAGGCTAGACAGGTCACAGGAAATAAGGGAAAGCCCAATACTAGTTTTTTACTAAATAGTTATCATGTTAAATTGACTCCTAATGAATTACTGTTATGCCCATAGGTTAATGCATCTCTCAGCTCTCACCAGAGAAGTTTCCTTATGCAGCAGATGCTGATTAACACCAAAACCAATAACTGGCTATATTAGTCACTTTTCTGTTGCTGTGATAAAATGACCATAATCAAGGGAACTTATAAAAGGAAGAGTTTATTTGAGCTTAAAAATGACGGTTCCAGGGAATCAGACACCACTGTGGAGGGAAGCATGGTGGCCAGGGCTGGAGCAGCAGACGAGGGTCACATCATGCAATGAGCACAAGCAGCAGAGAGAGGGAGAGGCTGGAGACCACAAGGCTTATTAAACTCACTAAGCCTGCCCCCAATAACCAATAACGTACTTCATCCAGCACAGCCACACCTTCTAAGACCTCCAAGAACAGTGGTACCAACTGGAGACAAAATGTCTGAATACTTAAAGCCTATGGGGGGACACTCTCATTCAAACCACCACATTCCACTCCCTGGCCCCCATAGGCCATATAAAATGCAAAATGCATTTAGCCCAACCTTAAAAGTCCCCATAGTTTTTACCAGTCTCAATTCTATTCAAAAGTCTATCTTCCAAAATCTCTTCTGAGACACAGGCCAATCTATTTATTTTTTTGGTCCTTTCGAGACAAGGTCTCCCTGTAGCCCCAGCTGTCCTGGAACTCACTCTGTAGGCCAGGCTGGCCTTGATCTCACAAAGGTCTGCCTGCCTCTGCCTCCCGAGTGCTAGGATTAAAGGTGTGCACCACCACACAAGGCCACAGGCCAATCTCTTAACTGTAAGCTCCTGTAAAATCAAAAGGCAAATTACATACTCCCAATATACAGTATTTCCTCACTAAAAAAAGGGAGGAATAGAGGCATACTGAGGAAATACTGGACCAAAACAAGACCAAAAACCAGCAGGGCAAACACCAAGTCCAGTAACTCCATGTGCAACTTCTGGGACTTGACTTCCAAAGGGCTTAGATGGCTTAGCACTTCCAGCTTTGCTTGCAATATACATCTCTTTCTTAGGCTGGTACCACTCCCTGTATGCAGCTCTCCTTGGCAAATATCTCACAGCTCTGGCATCTCGAATGTCTTCTTGGGGTCTCCACTACCAAACAGGCTTCTCATTCACAGCTTCATGCAATATCCTATCAGGGCCTTTTTTTATTCAGGGATGCCCCTGCTGCACGCTGCCTGGCCTCTCTGGCTCTGTGAAACCGTGGAGGAAGAACTGATGACCCCTTCACTCTTGCAAACTTCATGCTTCTAAAGCCAGCACAACATGAATGAAATTGCCAAGTTTGGCTGCAAGTTCAGGATGGACTCTCTCCTACTTTAACCACATTTGCAAATTTTCTCTGCCCTGGACTTATTGGAGTAGAAAATGCTTCCAGTACTTTCCTTTCAAAAACGGAGGCTTAGCTGGGTGTGGTCTTGCCCTGAAGGTACTGATTCTGTTGTTTACTTAGAAATCTCGAGGCTCTCCTTAATCACTTTAATCTCATCTTTCCCATTGTTTACTTGTACATAGCTAGGACTCTCCTTAGTCACTTTAGTCTCCTTATCAAAAGGAACCGCTCCTTCACATGCCTTGGCCCCACCTTTAATCTTCCTAGTGGGGTTTTCAGATCCAAACTGTACATTCTGCATTTCTTTCTGCCCCATCTGCTCTTATTCACTGTACATCTGCACAATATTCACCATCAATAGCCACACCTATTAGGTTGTCTTGAAATATCCTCCACCAAAGACATTAGTCCATTGCTTTTCAACTTAGCATCAGGCAAGCATTTGGACTGTGGGCAAACTGCTGCCAGACTCTTTATCAAAATATCCCAGGTGCTGCCTAAGTCTTTATTTTCCTCTGGAACTACATTTTTTGCAGCAATGCTTTCTTCCAGGCTTCTACTAGAATGGCCCCTTAAGCTCTGCTTACAGTAGTCAACAGCTTTTCTAGCCCAAAGTTCCAAAGTCTTCCACATTTCTCCAAACATCCACATGGTCAGGTTCTTCACAGCCAACAGCCCACTCTCTGGTACCAAANCACTTGGCTCTTTTTTTTTTTTTTTTTCTTTTTTTTTGTTGATTTTTTTTTTTTTTTTTTTTTTAAACTTCCCTCTTAGGGCTACATTTAAAAGGTGTTCATAGGTTTCGTTGTATTGTATTATCAACAATCATTTGTCATCAGTTCCAGGACATGGTTTAATTTAATTTTTTATTTCTTCCTTGACCCATTCATTATTTAGGAGAGTGTTGTTTATCTCCATGTGTTCTTTGTATTTTGAGGGCTTTATCCTGGTGTTGATATTGAGCTTTATTATACTTTGGTCTGATAGAATTCATGAGATTATTTCAATCCTTTTTGTATTGTTGACGTGTTTTTTTCTGTGTCCTAGTATGTGGTCAATTTGGAGGATGTTCTGTGGGGTGCTGAGTAGGAAGTATATTCTTTGGTGCTTTGCTGGAATATTTGGTAGATGTCTGTGAGGTCCATTTGGTGTGGTTCATTTCAGTTCAGATTACTCTCTGTTTATTCTTTGTCCTGTGATTTGTCCAAAGAATACTTTAAGTGGGGTATTGAAGTCTCCCCTACTATTACTGTGTGCTGGGGTTATCTGCACTTTGAGTGGCCTGAAGATGTCTTTATAAAGTTTCTTGCACCAGAGTTTGGTGCAATATATGCATGGGATTGTGAAGTCTTTCATGGTCAATTGTTCCTTTGTAAATGATGTAATGCCCTTCTTTGTCTCTTTGGATTAGTTTTAACTTGAAGTCTATTTTGATCAATATTTAAAACAGCAACATCCTGGCTTTTTGGTACTATTTTCTTAGAATATTTTTTTCCATCCATCACTATAAAAGTTGGTGCATATCCTTGAGATTGAGATGTTTTTTCTTGTAGACAGCATATAGATGGGTTCTGTTGTCTAATCCAATCTCCCAGTCTACTCCCTTTTTAATTGGGGAGTTTATCCATTAATATTTAAGGTTTTATAATTGAAAATGCATGTGTTGCTTCCTTTTCACCTTATTATCCATTTGCCATTTAGTCTCAGTTTCCTACTTCTGCAGTTATGTTTTATTAGTTTCTTTATGGTTTTTACTAGTGCTTGGGGATAGTTGCTCCTCTCTTCTTCAAGTATTGCTTCAAGTATTTTCTGAAGGGTTGGTTTTCCAGACATGTGTTGTATCATCTTGTTTATGTCAAATGGAAGATTTTTTCTCTCTCCTTCAACTATTAATTTTTGCTGGGTATAGTAACCTGGGTTTGGCATCCATAGTCTTTAACCCTGGGAATGCTTTGCTCCATGTTCTTCTTGCTTTTCATGGTTGCACGGAGAAGTCAGTTGTAATTCTGATGGCTTTCCCCTTATTTATGTGAACTTTGTTTGTTTTTTCTTTTGTGGCTATTCAGAATTTTGTCTTTTTTGTTTTGGGCATCAGCATTTTTTTTTTAATTTTTATTTTTTTTCTGTATGTGTATAAATTGTACTGCTGCATGCAGGTTTGCTGCACCTGTGTCGTGAATAATGCCGCGGAGGTCAGTAAAGAGGGTGTCGGGATCCCCTGACTGGAGTTCTCCGGCAATTGGAGTTTCAGACGGTTCTCAGCCACTCAGTGGGTTGCTGGGGATCGAACCCGTGGTCCTCTGTAAGAGCAGTCAGGCTCTTATCCACTAGGCCATTCCTCCAGCCCGCGTTCTAGCATTTTAACTATGAAAAGGTGTGGGGAGTTTCTTTTTCTGAATCTTGCTCTGTGGAGTTCTTTGTGCTTCTGTATTTGTTATGGGTTTGTCTTTTTTTAGTTTGGGGAAATTTTCATCTATTGTTCTGTTTGGAGATTTGATCAATACTATTTTCTTGAAATTCTTCTCCTTCATTCTATTCCTATGATGCAGAGGGTTTATTCTTTTCATGTGTCCCATATCTTTTTGGTTGTTCCACTTTTGTTGTATTTTAAATTTTTCATTAATTCTTTATTTCAGCTTTTAAGTTGGCTCTTTGTTATCTTCCAGGCTGGTATTTCTTTGAGGCACTCATCTGTTTTATTTCTGAGGCTTTTCCATTCCTTCCTCTTGATTGAATTGAGTGTTCTATTTCCCTTTCATTTAATTCTGTGATTTCTTATTTCCACTTTTTTTTTGGAGCTTCTCAATCTCTTTGTGGTGCCCTTGGTTGGTTGGCTTCCTTTTTCAGTGTTTCTACTTCCTTTCTGAGTTGCATTTTCTTCCCCTAGTTCTTTCTGGAGTTTGTCATTCTCTCCCTTTAGTTCTTTTTCTGAAGTTTGTCATTGTCTCCCTCTATGTCTTCTTGAGTTTTTCATTCTATCTCCTTAGTTCCTCTGACTTGTTCTTTGATTTATTCTTTTATTTTCTTAATTAGGTCTGAATTGTTCCTCTAAGATCTGTTTCTTGGTCACCTCCAGGGGGATCCCACTGTAAGCAATCTCCTACAGGGTTGTAGAGGCTTGGTGTGGAATTATCCTGTACCTTTTCCATTGTCCCTTCGTTGTGTCCTGGCATGTGGGTTTCCCTTTTTTTTTTTTTTTTTTTTGCCGTATTCCTTTTTTTTTTTTTTTTTGTTTTTCTTTGTTGTTTTGGAGGCTTGCTTTGCTTGGTTTCCTCTTTCAGATTCATTCTTTTTTTTTTCTCCTTGTTTATTTTAGAGTGTTGCTTTGTCTAGGTTTCAGGCTTTTCAATTTTGTTTATAATGAAGTCTTAATTCACTCTTCCCTTTCGTTCTGAAGTTTCTTCCAAAAAAAATCCACTTGGACACCCCCCCTCAGCAATTCCAGTTGGCAGGTGGGGGTGGGGGATGGGGATGATTGGCCTGACTTAGCCCACACCCAGTACTCTGTGCTTCAGGGGTCCTGGCAAGTCCCTTGACCTTACCTAACCACTGTGCCACTCAAGTTCTACAGGGTGACAGGCCCAGGTTTTAATACCAGCAAACTAAGAGCGGACTCCACCTGGTCGCTACACCCCAACCGGTTTTACAGGCCCTCATTTGATTCCAGCTAGCAGTGTGCCTCCACCCTGCCAGCCTCGCAAGACAAAGATTAAGCTATCCAACAAAACAAGGGAATCAATTATCCAGCAACCCAAGAATCGATATCTATCCTAAATTGCCTGGCTGAAGTGCCCAGCTCCTACCTTGTGCTTCAGTGGTCCTGCGCATGTCCTGACCTACCTAACACGGTTCGCACTCAAGTCAATGATGATCTTTACTAAATAATATCATAGTGCTGCAAGGTGACTATACATACTGCTGGAGAAGAAAAAAAGTAATAAGAAAAAAAGTAATCATCAGCCTTGCCCAGGTGTAAACTGTAACTCCAAACAAATAATCATAGGGAGACTAAAATTCCACAGATTTCATTTAAGTTGGAAATTTGACTTCATTTATTCTCACTCTTCTTTTTGAATTAACTACACCAGCAAGTTTCAGCTTTTTTTGAAGTAAAATTAACATCTTTTCATGTGTCCTGCCATACTCAGCTTGTCACTCGAAGTGGTTCACTTTTGATGCTTCTGGTACCATCAAGTCATTGAGCACAATTAAATAATAAATCAATACTTGTTATCAATGTCTCTTGAAGTGGGTTATGTAAGCCTCATAGTTCTTGCAGTGTTTTTCTTTGCCTTTGATTTCCTCTGCATAAAAATTTGTATAAATGGATTTCCTAATTTAAAGTGTTAAGTGGAAGAAACTGGCTCTTGACTTTTTACGCTTCAGATTCTCTGAAGGCAAAGAAACGATTGTTGATTCAATTCATCAGTTCTATTTTCTAAAACAGTTAATTTCCATCTTTCTTAATTCACATGAAAATATAAAATAAATACAAGCCTATTATTTCCATGTAGTACAATTTTTCAGCAATCTTTTAAAACTCCTTAGAAAATATAAAATCTTATAATGTGAAACATTTCTTCTGTGTTATTAAGGTAACACATCTAGAAGAGCTGTGGGAGGTAAGAGATCTAATTTTAATTAAGTGAGAAAATAATTATTTGAAAGTTAAAAACATACTAAATGCCAAAGACATCATGGAAAAACAGAGTAGCCAACTTGCTAAATGAAAGAGTTTATCATATTGGTAAATCCAGTGGTTTATCAGATTTTATATACCTATCTTAAAATGCCCTGAACTTGAAAGGAGTGAAAACAGAAAACCCAGATGCTCCTATAGCCAATGCTTTGGAGGATATGGATTTCCTAAGTTATTATTTGATATCAGAATGTGAAATTTCATTACTTCTTATATCTGCAGCTATATAATAATTTATAGAAATGTTCAATAAAAAATGTAAACTGGTCAGGGCATGGGTGGCACATGCCTTTAATCCCAGTCACTCCAAAGGCAGACACCATGGAGATCTTTGTGAGATCAAGGCCAGCCTAGTCTACATAGTGAGTTCCCAGGACAACTGGGGGCTACAGGGGGGACCTTGTCTCAGAAAGACCAAAATGACACAACAACAACAAAAAAGTGACCTGCTCTCTTAAAATATGCAGTCAAAATATGGCTCTAACACATATTTAATAGATGCCCAGGACCAATGCAATTAACATATATGGTTCATTTTGATTGCAGTTTAACTTCCATTTGTCCTAAATTTGTTAGAGATTGATTTAATAAAAAAATGACATTCAATTATGATACTATCATCTTTTTAATAGATTCCTGACTTTAATTGGCTTTCCTTAAGTCAGGCTTCATTACTGATCCATATAACAAAATGTTCTTTATTTCTTCAGGTTTTGATATATTACACATATGTATATGCGTATATGGATGTATGCTCTAAAAGGAATATAGCTAATTTTTATTCATGGTTCTTAATGGTTCTAACTTTTTGTGGGGACAAATATGTCTTGAATAAAAAGTTTAAAATTCAACAAGGAAATGCATTAGAGAGTAGTTCTGTTTATTCCATGTCAATGCTGTATTTTTTATAAATGATGTCCTCTTCTATATATCATTATATCATCATATATTTTTGAGAAATAAAGTAGGAGGATATTGTTTACTTGTTATTAATCATTTTGCAATTTTGTTTTGCTTTAAATACAAAGAGAAAAAATGTAAAAACTTTTATATATGAATTCTATATTATATTATTATATATACAAGTACATATATAAATGAAGCTGTAGAACTATTTGACTTAAGACTATGAACGCATATTTCTTACTTGAGTTATGATAGTACTAAGAATAATTTGAGGCCAGACATGTATCCCAACCTGTAATCCTAGCTCTCTTGGAGGTGGATCTCGTCTGAGGTTTAAGGCCAGCCTGTCTGCATAGTTGAGTTCCAGGGAACGGGCTACAAGGGAGACCCTCGGGTTAAAAAAGACCAAAAAAAAAAAAAAAAAAAAAAAAAAAAAAAAAAAAAAAAAAAGAAATAATTGAAGGGCTTGCCTTTTATAAGAAGTTTTAGAGGAAAGTGTATATTACTATTTTTCTTCTTACAAATAGACTTTGCAAATTAAAATTGATCCACCTGACCTTATATTGTAGAAAATATTATAATGAAATAAGTTGATAAAATTATTATGAATAATTTTAAACATTCACAATGTATAGAGTATTTGTCCATTGACCCATCATTTTATTGTCATATATTTATTTTCAATTACCTTAAAACTTTAACAAATAAAGAAGCCTTTTGTTTTATTGAGAAAGGAAGTCCTTTCTTTGACTGCATATATTTAAGAAAGATAAAACTCATTTTCATTAGTCTAAATTAAAGAGGGAAATGGTATATTTGCAATCAGTATACTATATTCTATTAAATGTTGTGTAACCAATAAAAACACATTATAATCATTTAATGAAGAAATTATTAAATGAGGTGTATCACATTATAAAGCAATCTCCTTTTATTACCCAAAGTTTTAATTCATGGATATGTAAATGATTCTGTGATTGATCCAACTCAGGTAATGTGAAATTGTTAAGTGGAAAAGTACTTAAACATTACTTTATCTCTCCTATTGAACTACTTTGGAACATTTGGTGAGGAGGGGAGAAGAAATGGTAAAGCAATTTTAAAAAAATAGGTAAGAGAAAACATTATTGAGAGTGAAAGTTGGGGACTCTTCTGCTTACAGGTAAGAGTGCAATGAGCTATCAATATTCTCAAGGGCAGGTTGGGAGAATATGTCAAATTTGCATACTGTTTGACCCAAAATTCCATTTGTAGGGTTGTCTAATGGGGTTATTAATGATATGCTTACTGTGTCAGCATCACTGATAATGTTCATCATATGAAAGTGAAAAAGTTTAAAATATTCTAAATGGAAAAAAGAGTGGTTTATTTAATTTGAATATTAATGATATAGTTAAGAGTTCTATGAAAATTTTAGAAATGCTATTTTATAAAATTGCATACGCACCTCCATCTCACTGAACTTTTATAACCACAATTCTAAGGACTTCAAGCACAGATTGATCCCAACATACATAGTAGGGGGGATCTCAATATCCCACTATCCCATTTAGGTAGTCAATTTGACAAAGAATAAAACAGAGAGAATCTGAACTGGAGTAATGACAATACACCAAATGGGACCTCACAGATAATCTACTGAATAGATCCACCAAACACCAGAAGAATATCACTTTCTCCTCAGCACCCAACAGACCGTTCTCCAAAATCAAACCACATACTGGGACACAGAAACACACTCTACAAGATACAAAACATGAAATAACTTTCATGCATTTTATCAGACCACAGTGCAATAAAGCTCATTTATGAACACCACATCGCCTGACCAGCTACCAAGAACACATGGAGACAATCAACACAATCCTGAATAATGAATGGGTCAGGGAGAAATTAAAGAATGAAATAAATGTTTTCATGGAACTAAACGAAAAGACAATACAACACAACAAAACCTGTGGGATACTTTAAAAGCAGTCCTAAGAAGCGAAATATATAGCACTAAGTGGCCCATCATTAAAAAAAAAAAAAAAAAACAGAAGGGAAACAAATAATGATTCTAACACTACAGCAAAACACTTTGAGAGACAACAAGAAATGACCCAAATGCAACAACAGGAAGAAATAACAAAAATCAGAGAGAAATCAATGAAATAGAATGGAGAGAACAATACAAAAAAATCAATTGAATACAAAAGTTGGTTCTTTGGAAAGAATAAACAAGAAAGACCAACCTCTAGCCAGTTAACCAAAAAAGAAGAACAACTCCAAATTAATTAGTATCATGATGAAAAAGGCAAACATCACAACAGATAAAGAAAGATTAGATAATCATACAGAATACTGTCATAAAACCTACTACTCTACTAAGTCTGAAAACCTAGGGAAATGGATGAATATCTTGAAATCCTGGGAATCCAACACAAAGCTAACCAAGAAGAGAGACTGTTGACAGGTTTAAACAGACCCATAACATTTCTGAGGAAATTGAAGGCAATGATAAACCTCCCAACTAAAGAAAAAAGGCCCAGGCCCAGATGGTTTTCACTGACGAGAATTCTATAAAAACATTTACAGAGGTCTTACCAACAATTACTACTCAAAGTATTCAGAAGGATACCAACAGAGGGGAAATCTCCCAAATTCCTATTGAAGCCAGCATCACTCTAATATCAAAACCAGGCAAAGACAAAACCAAAAAAGAAAACTATAGATCCATTCTCACTAATGAACACAGATTGCAAAAATGCTAAACAAAATGCTTGCAAATAGCATACAGACCCACATCTAAAGATCATCCATCAGAGACTAAGTTGGATCATACCAGAGATGCAGGGATGGTTCAACATACATTAAAACTCAATAAATATTCATAAAAACACATAAATTGACTGAAAGACACAAAACCCATCTCATTGATGCAGAAAGCCTTTTGACAAAAATTCAGCATCCTTTCATGTTTAAAGTTTCTAGAGGGAACTGAACTGAAGTGGAACATTCCTCAAATGTAATCAAAGCCATATACAACAAACCCACAAGCCAACATCATCCTAAAATGGAGAAAAATTTAGAAACTATTCCCCTTAAAGGTGGGAAACCCAGCAAGGCTGCCCCCCTATTCCACTCCTCTTCAATATAGTGCTGGAAAACAAATGCTTACTAGGGCAATAAGGCAAGAAAAGGAAATGAAAAAGTGTGACTAATTGGAAAGAGGAAGAAGTCAAATATCCCTGTTTGCAAATATCATGATAGTTTACCTGAGGAATGGCTAAAAATCTCCACCAGAAAACTCCTAGAAATTGATTAAATGTTCAGTAAAGTGGCACAGGATACAAAATTAACCTAAAAAATCAGTACCTTTCTTTACAACCACAACAAGCATTGAAGAAGAATATTAAGGAGACCTTCCCACTCAGAAAATATACCTGTGGACAAACCTAACCAAAAAATACAAAGATCTCTACAACAAAAATTTTAAACCCCTGAAGGGAAAATTGAAGAAGACATCAAAAAAATGGGAGAAAATTTCCATGTCTTATGGATTGAAAAAATAGAAAATGTAATTAATACATATAAAAATTCACAATACGAAAAAATAAAATTTTTCCAAATGCAATCCCAATTAAAAATCCCCTTGAGTTTCTTCACAGTCTTTAGGAAAAAAAGTCCTTAAAATTCATATGAAAGACAAAAGACCTCACCAATAGCTAAAGCAACCCTGAATGAAAACTGCAATTACAGGGATCACCTTACTGTACTTCAAGCAATATTCCAAGGCTATTAGTTCATGAAGACCAGCCTTGGTACTGGCACAAAACAGAAGCCATTTGGGGGGGAAGAACCCAATGAAACAAAATGAAGATCCAAACTTGAAGCCATTGAATTTTAGCCTTCATATTCCAATAGGAACCAAAAAAGCCACTGGGAAAAGATAGCATCTTCAGCAAATGGTTCCTGGCAAAAAACTGGATCATCTTAATAGAAGAACCAAAATTAACCCCTACCTCTCACCCTGTTTATTGTGAGACTCCAACATGATCAAAGACTTTTGGAAAACTCTAATATGATAGAAGAAAAAGTGTGGCAGTAACCTACCAAGGACATAGGCGTAGGAAAAGTACTTTCTAAGCAGACAGCAGCTGACAGAAAAATAAGGATGACAATTGACAAGTGGACCTTCATTAAACTCAAAGGCTTCCGTACAGCAAATAGAAGCAATCAAGGGAAGTTGAAAGAGAAAACCCAGAGAGAGTGGAGGAATCATTCACCTGTGATACATCTTACAGAACATTAACTTCCAGAATATGTAAATCAAAAAACAGCTAAGTCTTTTTCTAACTGGCATTTGTGCATCTATACGGTATGTACATATGATTTTGCCTGTCTTCATTTGTATACATGTGCATGTGAAAACCAGACTTGATATTTTCTCCATCACTCTCTAATTATTGAGGAAACTATAATGGAGGGATCATGGTGAAAGAGGAAGGAAATAATGTAGCTTGCAGCAAATGGATTTTTTTCTTATGGGGAAATGTAAGACACAGGAAAGGATGGAGCTTAGGGCTGGGCTATGTTGTCAACAACAGGAGAAGGCCTCTACCTAGGGCGCTTACTTGAGAGGAGTTTTGTTTTTTCTTCAATTTAAAAATTGTTCTTGGGCCAGTCTAACATTGATTGGGCTGGTTAAAAAGCACTGCTGAACAAGGTTCACGACATGAGCTTTAGTCCCAATGCTCACACCAAAGCTGGAAGAGAGAACAAACTCAGAAGCTGTCGCGTCTGACAGTGGCCACGGCATTGTGAAGCATGCATGCCACACTCACACACACACACACACACACACACACACAGTCTAAAACTTTTAAAGTGTTTCTTGATAGTTAATATATTGCCATTACTAAGTAAGTAAAATACTTTTAATTTAAAATAAAATATTAAAGAAAAAAATTAATTCAGGAGACCTTTAACTTTAAAATTAAATTATAAATTTTTAAAAACTTATTTTTCAGTATATTTTACCTTTACTTTCTTTGTTTATCTGAGAATAAGGTTTTACTATGCAGATCAGGCTTCCTTACAAACTCACAAACTTCAAAGTTCTGCTGCTGAAACCTCTGGTGAAGCTGAGGAAGTCCTGTGCCCTTCATACCTGGTGTGTGTGTGTGTGGTGGTGTGTAGTGTGTGTGTCTTCATGTAGCCAGGCTAGTTTCAAGATTTGGAGGTCTCCTTGTCTTTGTTTCCCTAATACTGGAACTCTCAGCATGTGTTGCTATGCCCATATTGTTTAAAAAAAATGTTTAAAACTATATTATTATTATTATTATATATTATTTTAGTGTATATGTGCTATGAGTGTGCTTTCAGTGTGTATGCCAAGAGTATGTGTGTCCTGACAATGGAATTGTCAGACTCAATGACAAGTGTCCTTACCTGCTAAGTCATCTAGCCTATTCTATTTTCAAATTTTTGAATGAAGGCTAATAAGTTGAATTTAGAGTATAATTTTTCTTAGAAACCCAATATTTAACTGAATGTTAGTATTAGCAACAGGATGCATACAAAAGAACATTCATTGGCTGCACCTATCAGCTGCGGAAACTTTCTTCACTCTGCAAGTATAGATCATTTCTCAGGAAAATAACACTGTGATTTCAGCATTCACATTCTCAAGGAAATTTGATTTTAAAAACAAATATAATTTATCCTAGGAGTTAATTGAACATATCCCATGGAGGTAGTTTTGTTCACTCTTTTAATAAACATAAGTAATACCTTTGATATAAAAATCACTGTAGTGTGAAAACTAATTATTTCTTCCATTTTCTCAGTGACTTGTAATATTCTAGCTTCCAGAGTACTATAAAGCTTGTCAAAATGCCATTCTTCCCTTTCATTGAGTGCTGTTAACAGATTGGAATAACCATCTATATTTTTTTCATCTATATCTTCTCGAAATGTTTATGAGCTGCTCAAATGCATGGTAATTCTGAGAGGAGAAAAAAGTTGATGAGATAATATGTGAGAACTCTTAAATCTTTTATTTTTCATGAATGGTTTGATTTATACACAATATATAATTTTGATTATTTAGATTTCTTCCCCTAGCCACACCTCTTTCTATTGCCCCCACCCAATTTAATTTTGATTATTTTAGTTGTAATAAGCCCATGCAGTCTAATTTTTTCTCAAATGTTCTTGAGAACATGGTGGGTCCATCCCCTGGAGCCTTGTAACCTACCAATAGCCCCATCCTTGAAAGAGACTGTCTCTGCCCCTTCCCAGCAGCATCTGTTGCCAGTTTCCTTGAAGGATTGGGTTGGTATCTTACACACTTCCTCATGTCAATGCTGGATTTTTTTTCTGCTTGCAGATTGCATGAGACTTGTTCTCCCTGTTACCTTTGCTGTGATTGACAATATGAGTAACTGACCAGCTGCCTAAAAAAAACCATTTCCTTGTGGTCTTCCACCACCTCTGGCTCTTAAATCTTTCCATTCCTTCTTCAGCAATGATCCCTGAGCGTTGGGAGGCAGAAGTTTAAAATAGGGATAAGCACCCTGCAGCCTCTTGTTTTTTGCACATTGGCCAGTGTGGTGGTTTGAATGAGAGTGTCCCCCATAGGCTTTAAGTATTCAGACATTTTGTCTCCAGTTGGTGGCACTGTTCTTGGAGGAAGTATGTTACTGGGGTCAGGCTTAGTGAGTTTAACAAGCCTTGTGGTCTCCAGCCTCTCCCTCTCTCTGCTACCTGTGCTCATTGCATGATGTGACCCTCAGCTTGCTGCTCCAGCCCTGGCCACCATGCTTCCCACCACAATGGACTCTGATTCCCTGGAACAGTCAATAATAAGCTCAAATAAACTGGTGGTTTTATCACAGCAACAGAAAAGTGACTAATACAGTTATTTGGTACCAGAGAGTGGGCTGTTGGTTGTGAAGAACCTGACCGTGTGGATGTTTGGAGAAATGTGGAAGACTTTGGAACTTTGGGCTAGAAAAGCTGTTGACTTACTGTAAGCAGAGCTTAAGGGGCCATTCTAGTAGAAGCCTGGAAGAAAGCATTGCTGCAAAAAATGTAGTTCCAGAGGAAAATAAAGACTTAGGCAGCACTGGGATATTTTGATAAAGAATCTGGCAGCAGTTTGCCCAAGCCAAATGCTTGCCTGATGCTAAGTTGAAAAGCAAGGACTAATGTCTTTGGTGGAGGATATTTCAAGACAACCTAATAAGGTGTGGCTATTTGATGGTGAATATTGTGCAGATGTACAATGAATAAGAGCAGATGGGGCAGAAAGAAATGCAGGAATGATACAGTTTGGATCTGAAAACCCCACTAGGAAGATTAAAGGTGGGGCCAAGGCATGTGAAAGAGTGGTTCCTTTGATAAGGAGACTAAAGTGACTAAGGAGAGTCCTAGCTATGTACAAGTAAACAATGGGAAAGATGAGATTAAAGTGATTAAGGAGAGCCTCGAGATTTCTAAGTAAACAACAGAATCCAGTACCTTCAGGGCAAAGACCACACCCAGCTAAGCCTCCGTTTTTGAAAGGAAATACTGAAAGCATTTTCTACTCAATAAGTCCAGGGCAGAGAAAATTTGCAAATGTGGTTAAAGTAGGAGAAGTCCATCCTGAACTTGCAGCCAAAATTGGCAATTTCATTCATGTTGTTGCTGGCTTTAGAGCATGAAGTTTGCAAGAGTGAAGGGGTCATCAGTTCTTCCTCCACGGTTTCACAGAGCCAGCAGAGGCCAGGCAGCGTGCAGCAGGGGCATCCCTGAATAAAAAAAGGCCCTGATAGGATATTGCATGAAGCTGTGAATGTGAAGCCTGTTTGGTAGTGGAGACCCCAAGAAGACATCGAGATGCCAGAGCTGGTGAATATTTGCCAAGGAGAGCTGCATACAGGGAGTGGTACCAGCCTAAGAAAGAGATGTATGTTGCAAGCAAAGCTGGAAGTGCTGAAGCCATCTAAGCCCTTTGGGAAGTCAAGTCCCAGAAGTTGCACATGAGTTACTGGACTTGGTGTTTGCCCTGCTGGTTTTTGGTTTTTTGGTCCAGTATTTCCTCACATTGCCTCTATTCCTCCCTTTTTTTAGTGAGGAAATACTGTATATTGGGAGTATGTAATTTGCCTTTTGATTTTACAGGAGCTTACAGTAAGAGATTGGCCTGTGGCCTGTGTGTGGTGGTGCACACCTTTAATCCTAGCACTCGGAGGCAGAGGCAGGCAGACCTTTGTGAGAATCAAGGCCAGCCTGGCCTACAGAGTGAGTTCAGGACAGCTGGGGCTACAGGGAGACCTGTCTCGAAAGGACCAAAAAAATAAATAGATTGGCCTGTGTCTCAGAAGAGATTTTTGGACTATAGACTTTTGAATAGAATTGAGACTGGTAAAAACTATGGGACTTTTAAGGTTGGAAATGCATTTTGCATTTTATATGGCCTATGGGGCAGGGAGTGGAATGTGGTGGTTTGAATGAGAGTGTCCCCCCATAGGCTTTAAGTATTCAGACATTTTGTCTCCAGTTGGTACCACTGTTCTTGGAGGTCTTAGAAGGTGTGGCTGTGCTGGATGAAGTACGTTACTGGTTATTGGGGGCAGGCTTAGTGAGTTTAATAAGCCTTGTGGTCTCCAGCCTCTCCCTCTCTCTCTGCTGCTTGTGCTCATTGCATGATGTGACCCTCGTCTGCTGCTCCAGCCCTGGCCACCATGCTTCCTCCCACAGTGGTGTTTGATTCCCTGGAACCATCATTTTTAAGCTCAAAATAAACTCTTCCTTTTATTAAGTTCCCTTGATTATGGTCATTTTATCACAGCAACAGAAAAGTGACTAATACAGCCAGTTATTGGTTTTGGTGTTAATCAGCATCTGCTGCATAAGGAAACTTCTCTGGTGAGAGCTGAGAGATGCATTAACCTATGGGATAACGTAATTAAGCTTCATTAGGATACTATATAAAAAAATTTTTTCATTATTTCACTGTCCAAATAGTCTGAGCTTGGAAAATTAATTCTTAAATTCAATTAAAAAGTATTTGGTTATTTCACCAGTTGGTATATCTTGCCAGGCTGGTTGTTATAGATCACAGAATTCATAGCTGAATAGGGTTGATGATTATCTTTTCCTTCCAGTAGTACATTATGGCACTGTGGATGCTAGCCAGGAGAGAGGTGAGGCTCTGAAGTCAGTTTGATTTCTCCTTGTTTGGCTACATCTTGTGTATGTAGTTTCTTCAGGAATAGGAGTTCTGGTAGGTAACCAAGGATAGGGTCAATGGCCAGTATTGTTCGATGGTCTATGGGAATCCCTGACTAACAGCTTCTAGAGAGGGAGTCCATTTCTGACACTGAGGGTTTTTTTGGTTAGTCTATGATGTCTAGAAGGGGCAGTCATCCCCTGTAATGGGTATCTCCTTTTAATCTTTTTAAAAATGGATTGTTATACTTTAAGAACTTCTACGTTGGTAAGTTTCCATATGGCTTTATCTAGGGATAAGTAACACTAAAGTATTTAAATTTTTAATACTTATTTTTATTTTATGTGTATGAATGTGATTGTCTTGCATGTATGTAAGTGCATCTGTGCCATACAGTGCCTGCAAGTGCATCTGTGCCATACAGTGCCCGCAGAGGTCAGAAGAGGGGACTGGATTTCCTAGAACTAAAGTTATGGATGGTTGTTAGCTGTCATTTGGGTACTGAGAAATGAACCCAGGTCCTCTGCAAAAACAATCAGTGATCAGTGTTCTTTTTTTTTTTCAGGGTCTCCCGTTAGCCCCAGCTGTCCTGGAACTCCACTCTGTAGACCTGCTGGCTCAACTCACAAAAATCTCCTGCCTCTGCCTCCCAAATGCTGGATTAAAGGCATGTGCCACCACGCTGGCACAATCAGTGTTCTTAACTACTGAGTCATCTCTCAGCAGCAGACTATTAAATTTTTATCTTTGTTCAAAATGATAGACACTTTAGCATTGAAAATGAAATAATTTCATTACATTTTCAATTTCAAATAATTTGAGCACCTTTAAATGTATTTCAAACAGTATGTCCTTATTTATACACAAGTTAAGAATGAAATTTTGATAATTATTATAAGCATGCATGGTAGAAAAACTATCTTATATATTAAGTGCAGATTATGAGGTTTCTTTGTATGTTTGCATCTGAGACTTCTCCATTTATGCTCAGGCCAGTAGTGTACACTATTTATCATAATGTCTGGCAGAACCACAAATAAGATTAAAATTTCATCGAGGCCAAACTTGAAATCTTGACTCTGCATTTCCTTTCACATCCCACAGTCAGTCAGGAAATCTCATCCCTTCTGCCCTTGCAGTCCTCCAGGTCAGTGTTGTCAGTACTTCTATTACTGTGTGCTTGGCTCTGGTGCCACCTGCTCCTGTCTGGACACTCTCATAGCCTATTTCATGGTTTCTTGTGGCTTCTCTTTCTCCTCACCCCAGTGCTCTCATCTCTCAATAAATATATATGCTTACTCACATAATGTATCTTTCAGATTTCTCAGCCCTTTGGAGACATGGTCCCATTATATAGTCAAGACAGTCCTCCTGCCTCATCCTCACAAGTGCTGGATTGAAGGTGTGCACACCATATGGGGCTGTTATGTCTTTTTTTAATTTTAAATTTTTTATCTTATTATTACTTTATTATATACAATATCCATAAATGAGGGAGACACTTGCCACTTGTTTTTCTGGGACTGGTTATTTCACTTTTTTTTTAGGCAGCTGGTCAGTTACTCATGTCAACTCACAGCAAAGGTAACAGGGAGAACAAGTCTCATGCAACTGCAAAGCAGAAAAAAATCCCAGCATTGACATGAGGAAGTGGTAAGATACCCCAACCCAACCTAAGGAAATCATGGCAACAGATGGCTGCTGGGAGGGGCAGAGACAGTCTCTTTCAAGGATGGGGCTATTGGTAGGTTAACAAGGCTCCAGGGGATGGACCCATCATGTTCTCAAGAACATTTGAGAACAAAATTAGACTGCATGGGCCTTATTACATACATAAAATAATCAATTAAATTGGGTGGGGGCAATAGAAAGAGGTGTGGCTAGGGGAAGGAATCTAAATACATCAAATTATATATTGTGTATAAATCACAACCATTCATGAAAAATAAAAGATTTAAGAGTTCTCAATATTGATCTCATCAACTTTTTTCTCCTCTCAGAATTACCATGCATTTGAGCAGCTCATAAACATTTCGAGAAGATATAGATGAAAAAAATATAGATGGTTATTCCAATCTGTTAACAGCACTCAATGAAAGGGAAGAATGGCATTTTGACAAGCTTTATAGTACTCTGGAAGCTAGAATATTACAAGTCACTGAGAAAATGGAAGAAATAATTAGTTTTCACACTACAGTGATTTTTATATCAAAGGTATTACTTATGTTTATTAAAAGAGTGAACAAAACTACCTCCATGGGATATGTTCAATTAACTCCTAGGATAAATTATATTTGTTTTTTAAAATAATTTCCTTTGAGAATGTGATGCTGAAATCACAGTGTTATTTTCCTGAGAAATGATCTATACTTGCAGAGTGAAGAAAGTTTCCGCAGCTGATAGGTGCAGCCAATGAATGTTCTTTTGTATGCATCCTGTTGCTAATACTAACATTCAGTTAAATATTGGGTTTCTAAGAAAAATTATACTCTAAATTCAAATTATTAGCCTTCATTCAAAAATTTGAAAATAGAATAGGCTAGATGACTTAGCAGGTAAGGACACTTGTCATTGAGTCTGACAATTCCATTGTCAGGACACACATACTCTTGGCATACACACTGAAAGCACACTCATAGCACATATACACTAAAATAATAATAATAATAATAATAATAATAATAGTTTTAAACATTTTTTAAAACAATATGGGCATAGCAACACATGCTGAGAGTTCCAGTATTAGGGAAACAAAGACAAGGAGACCTCCAATCTGAAACTAGCCTGGGCTACATGAAGACACACACACACACACACACACACACACACACGCCAGGTATGAGGGCACAGGACTCCTCAGCTTCACCAGAGGTTTCAGCAGCAGAACTTTGAAGTTTGTGAGTTTGTAAGGAGCCTGATCTGCATAGTAAAACCTTATCTCAGATAAACAAAGAAAGTAAAGGTAAAATATAACTGAAAAATAAAAGTTTTTAAAATTTATAATTTAATTTTAAGTTAAGGTCTCCTGAATTAATTTTTTCTTTAAATTTTATTTTAAATTAAAAGTATTTTACTTACTATAATGCAATATATTAATATCAAGAAAACACTTTAAAGTTTTAGACTGTGTGTGTGTGTGTGTGTGTGTGTGTGAGTGTGCACTGCATGCTTCACAAATGCCGTGGCACATGTCAGACAGCACTCTGAGTTTGGTTCTCTCCTTCCAGCTTTGTGTGAGCATTGGGACTAAAGCTCATGTCGTGAACCTTGTTCAGCAAGTGCTTTTTACCAGCCCAATCATCTAGCTGGCCCAAGAAAACAATTTTTAAATTGAAGAACAAAACAAAACTCTCTCATAAGCCTCAGGTAGAGGCCTTCTCTGTGTTGACACATAGCCCAGCCTAAGCTCCATCCTTCCTGTGTCTTACATTTCCCCACAGAAAAAATCATTTGCCTGCAAGCCTACATTATTTCCTTCCTCTTTCACCCATAGATCCCTCCATATAGTTCCTCAATAATTAGAGAGTGATGGAGAAAATATCAAGTCTGGTTTTCCACATGCACATGTATACAAATGAAGACAGGCAAAATCATATGTACATACCGTATAGATGCACAAATGCCAGTTAGAAAAAGACTTAGCTGTTTTTTGAGTTTACATATTCTGGAAGTTAATGTTCTGTAAGATGTATCACAGGTGAATGATTCCTCCCACTCTCTGGGTTTTCTCTTCACTTCCCTGATTGCTTCTATTTGCTGTACAGAAGCCTTTGAGTTTAATGAGGTCCCACTTGTCAATTGTCGTCCTTATTTTCTGTGCAGCTGCTGTCTGCTTTAGAAAGTCTTTTCCTACGCCTATGTCTTGTAGGTTACTGCCAACTTTTTCTTCTATCATATTTAGAGTTTCAAAAGTCTTTGATCCATTTGGAGTCTCACAATACAGGGTGAGAGGTAGGGGTTTAATTTTGTTCTTCTATATATGATGATCCAGTTTTTCCAGGACCATTTGCTGAAGATGCTATCTTTTTCTCCAGTGGGCTTTTTTGGTCCCTATATTGAATATGAAGTGGCTAAAATTGCATGAGCTCAAGTTTGGATCTTCAATTTTGTTCCATTGGTCAATGGCTCTGTTTTTGTGCCAGTACCAGGCTGTCTTCATGACTATAGCCTTGGAATATTGCTTGAAGTACAGTAAGGTGATCCCCCTGTATTGCAGTTTTCATTCAGGGTGGCTTTAGCTATTTGAGGTCTTTTGTCTTTCCATATGAATTTAAGAACTTTTTTTCCTAAGAATGTGAAGAAACTCAAGGGGATTTTAATTGGGATTGCATTGAATCTGTATATTAATTTGGGTAGAATGAACATTTTTACTATATTAATTTTTCCAATCCATAAGCATGGTAAATTTCTCCATTTTTTTGATGTCTTCTTCAATCTCCTTCAGGGGTTTAAAATTTTTGTTGTAGAGATCTTTAGTATTTTTGGTTAGGTTTGTCCCCAGGTATATTTTCTGAGTGGGAAGGTCTCCTTATATTCCTTCTTCAATTGCTTGTTGTTGGTGTAAAGAAAGGCTACTGATTTTTCTAGGTTAATTTTGTATCCTGCCAATTTACTGAAACATTTAATCATTTCTAGGAGTTTTCTGCTGGAGATTTTAGCATCCCTCAGGTAAACTATCATATCATTTGCAAACAGGGATAGTTTGACTTCTTCCTCTTTTCCAATTAGTACACTTTTTATTTCCTTTTCTTGCCTTATTGCCCTAGTAAGCGTTTGTTTCAAGCACTATATTGAAGAGGAGTGGAAATAGGGGGCAGCCTTGCTGGGTTCCCACCTTTAAGGGGAATGGTTCTAATTTTTCTCCATTTAGGATGATGTTGGCTGTGGGTTTGTTGTATATGGCTTTGATTACATTGAGGAATGTTCACTTCAGTTCAGTTCCCTCTAGAACTTTAAACATGAAAGGATGCTGAATTTTGTCAAAGGCTTTCTCTCTGTGGGTTTTGTCTTTCAGTCAATTTATGTGTTTTATGATATTTATTGATTTATGTATGTTGAACCATCCCTGCATCTCTGGTATGAATCCAACTTAGTCCTGATGGATGATCTTTTAGATGTGGGTCTGTATGCTATTTGCAAGCATTTTGTTTAGCATTTTTGCATCTGTGTTCATTAGTGAGATGGATCTATAGTTTTCTTTTTTGGTTTTGTCTTTGCCTGGTTTTGATATTAGAGTGATGCTGGCTTCATAGGAGTTTGGGAGATTTCCCTCTGTTTGTATCCTTCTGAATACTTTGAGTAGTAATTGTTGTAAGACCTCTGTAAATGTTTTATAGAATTCTGCTGTGAAACCATCTGGGCCTGGGCTTTTTCTTAGTTGGGAGGTTTTTTATTACATCTTCAATTTCCTCAGATGTTATGGGTCTGTTTAAACTGTCAGTCTCTTCTTGGTTAAGCTTTGTTGATTCCCAGGATTTCAGATATTTGTCCATTTCTCTTAGGTTCTCAAACTTAGTAGAGTATAGGTTGTTGAAGTATTCTTGTATGATTATCTGAATCTTTCTTTATCTGTTGTGATGTTTGCCTTTTCATCATGAATACTATTAATTTGGAGTTGTTCTTTCTTTCCTTTGGTTAACTGGGCTAGAGGTTGGTCTTTCTTGTTTATTCTTTCAAAGAACCAACTTTTGTATTCATTGATTTTTTTGTATTGTTCTCTCCATTTCTATTTCATTGATTTCTGCTCTGATTTTTGTTATTTCTTCCTGTCTGTTGCATTTAGGGTCCATTTCTTGTTGTCTCTCAAGTGTTTTAGCTGTAGTGTTAGATCATTTATTTGTTCCCTTTCTGTTTTTGTTTTTTTTTTAATGTGGGCACTTAGTGCTATATATTTCCTTCTTAGGACTGCTTTTAAAGTATCACACAGGTTTTGTTGTGTTGTATTGTCTTTTTCGTTTAGTTCCATGAATACATTTATTTCATTCTTTATTTCTTCCCTGACCCATTCATTATTCAGGATTGTGTTGATTAGTCTCCATGTGTTCTTGTAGCTGGTCAGGCTTATTGTGGTGTTCATAATGAGCTTTATTGCACTGTGGTCTGATAAAATGCATGAAGTTATTTCAATGCTTTTGTATTTGTAGAGGTGTTTTCTGTGTTCCAGTATGTGGTTGATTTTGGAGAACGGTCTGTTGGGTGCTGAGGAGAAAGTATATTCTCTGGTGTTTGGGTGGACTATTCAGTAGATATCTGTGAGGTCCATTTGGTGTATTGTATTACTCAGTTCAGATGTCTCTCTGTTTATTCTTTGTCAAATTGACCTATCTAATGGGATTAGTGGGATATTGAGATCCCCCACTACTAGCATGTTGGGATCAATCTGTGCCTTGAAGTCCTGTAGAATTGTGTTTATAAAGTTCAGTGAGATGGAGGTGCGTATGCAATTTTATAAAATAGCATTTCTAAAATTTTCATAGAACTCTACTAACATTAATATTCAAATTAAATAAACCACTCTTTTTTCCATTTAGAATATTTTAAACTTTTTCACTTTCATATGATGAACATTATCAGTGATGCTGACACAGTAAGCATATCATTAATAACCCCATTAGACAACCCTACAAATGGAATTTTGGGTCAAACAGTATGCAAATTTGACATATTCTCCCAACCTGCCCTTGAGAATATTGATAGCTCATTGCACTCTTACCTGTAAGCAGAAGAGTCCCCAACTTTCACTCTCAATAATGTTTTCTCTTACCTATTTTTTAAAAATTGCTTTACCATTTCTTCCCCCTCCTCACCAAATGTTCCAAAGTAGTTCAATAGGAGAGATAAAGTAATGTTTAAGTACTTTTCCACTTAACAATTTCACATTACCTGAGTTGGATCAATCACAGAATCATTTACATATCCATGAATTAAAACTTTGGGTAATAAAAGGAGATTGCTTTATAATGTGATACACCTCATTTAATAATTTCTTCATTAAATGATTATAATGTGTTTTTATTGGTTACACAACATTTAATAGAATATAGTATACTGATTGCAAATATACCATTTCCCTCTTTAATTTAGACTAATGAAAATGAGTTTTATCTTTCTTAAATATATGCAGTCAAAGAAAGGACTTCCTTTCTCAATAAAACAAAAGGCTTCTTTATTTGTTAAAGTTTTAAGGTAATTGAAAATAAATATATGACAATAAAATGATGGGTCAATGGACAAATACTCTATAACATTGTGAATGTTGTAAAATTATTCATATATTTATCAACTTATTTCTTAAATATTTTATCTACAAATATAAGGTCAGTGATCAATTTTAATTTGCCAAGTCTATTTGTAAGAAGAAAAATAGTAATATACACTTTCTCTAAATTCTATAAAGCAAAGCCTTCAATTATTCCTTTTTTTTGGTCTTTTTTTACCGAGGGTCTCCCTGTAGCCCCAGCTGTCCTGGAACTCACTATGCAGACCAGGCTGGCCTTAAATTCACAGAGATCCACCTCCGGAGAGCTAGGATTACAGGTTGTGGAACATGTCTGGCCTCAATTATTCTTAGTACTATCATAACTCAAGTAAGAAATATGCGTTCATAGTCTTAAGTCAAATAGTTCTACAGCTTCATTTATATATGTACTTGTATATATAATAATATAATATAATTTCATATATAAGAAGTTTTTACATTTTTCTCTTTGTATTAAAGCAAAACAAAATTGCAAATGATTAAATAACAAGTAAACAATATCCTCCTACTTTATTTCTAAAAATATATGATGATATATGATGATATAAAAGGACATCATTTATAAAATAAGCATTGACATGGAATAAACAGAACTACTCTCAATGCATTTCCTTGTGAATTTATAACTTTTTATTCAAACATATTTGTCCCCACAAAAAGTTAGAACCATTAAGAACCATGAATAAAAATTAGCTATATTCCTTTTAGAGCATACATCCATATACGCATATACATATGTGTATATATCGAAAACCTGAAGAAATAAAGAACATTTTGTTATATGGATCAGTAATGAAGCCTGACTTAAGGAAAGCCAATTAAAGTCAGGAATCTATTAAAAAGATGATAGTATCATAATTGAATGTCATTTTTTTATTAAATCAATCTCTAACAAATTTAGGACAAATGGAAGTTAAACTGCAATCAAAATGAACCATATATGTTAATTGCATTGGTCCTGGGCATCTATTAAATATGTGTTAGAGCCATATTTTGACTGCATATTTTAAGAGAGCAGGTCACTTTTTTTGTTGTTGTTGTCATTTTGTCTTTCTGAGACAAGGTCCCCCTGTAGCCCCAGTTGTCCTGGAACTCACTATGTAGACTAGGCTGGCCTTGATCTCACAAAGATCTCCATGTGTCTGCCTTTGGAGTGCTGGGATTAAAGGCATGTGCCACCATGCCTGACACAGGTTACATTTTTTATTGAACAATTCTATAATTATTATAATAGCTGCAGATATAAGAAGTAATGAAATTTCACATTCTGATATCAAATAATAACTTAGGAAATCCATATCCTCCAAAGCATTGGCTATAGGAGCATCTGGGTTTTCTGTTTTCACTCCTTTCAAGTTCAGGGCATTTTAAGATATGGTGTATAAAATCTGATAAACCACTGGATTTACCAATATGATAAACTCTTTCATTTAGCAAGTTGGCTACTCTGTTTTTCCATGATGTCTTTGGCATTTAGTATGTTTTTAACTTTCAAATAATTATTTTCTCCTTAATTAAAATATTCTCTTACCTCCCACACTCTTCTAGATGTGTTACCTTAATACACAGAAGAAATGTTTCACATTATAAGATTTTATATTTCTAAGGAGTTTAAAGATTCTGAAAATTGTACTGAAATATAGCTGTATTTTATTTTATATTTTCATGTGAATTAAGAAAGTGGAAATTAACTGTTTTAGAAAATAGAAACTGATGAATTAATCAACAATGTTTCTTGCCTTCAGAGAAATACTGAAGCAGTAAAAAGTCACAGAGCCAGTTCTTCCACTTACACTTTAATTAGGAAATCCATTTATACAAATTTTTATGCAGAGGAAATCAAAGGCAAAGAAAAACACTGCAAGAACTATGAGGCTTACATAACCCACTTCAAGAGACATTGATACAAGTATTGATTTATTATTTAATTGTGCTCAATGACTATGATGGTACCAGAACATCAAAGTGAACCACTTCGAAGTGACAAGCTGAGTATGGCAAAGGACACATGAAAAGATGTTGAATTTTACTTCAAAACAAAGCTGAAACTTGCTGGTGTAGTAATTCAAAAGAAGAGGAAGAAAATAAATGAAGTCAAATTTCAACTTAAATGAATCTGTGGATTTTAGTCTCCCTATGAATTATTTGTTTGGAGTTCACAGGTTTCACAGCTGGGCAAGGCTGATGATTACTTTTTTCTTATTACTTTTTTCTTCCAGCAGTATGTATAGCACCTTGCAGCACTATGAAAGTTATTTAGTAAAGATCAATCATTGACTTGAGTGCACCGTGGTTAGGTAGGTCAGGGACATGCCAGGACCACCTGAAGCACAGGTAGGAGCTGGGCACTTCAGCCAGGCAGATTTTAGTATATCCGTATTCTTGGGTTGCTGGATAATTGATTCCTTGTTTGTGGTAGG